>CAUYRT010009166.1:0-136825 GCA_963574885.1 Lepilemur ruficaudatus | reverse complement strand
TCACTCAAGGTCAGCAGTTCAAGACCAGCCTGAGCAAGAGTGAGACCCTGTCTCTACTAAAAATAGAAAGAAATTAGCTGGACAACTAAAAACATTTAGAAAAAATTAGCCAGGCATGGTGGCACATACCAGCTACTCAGGAGGCTGAGGCAGGAGGATCACTTGAACCCAGGAGTTTGAGGTTGCTGTGAGCTGGGCTGATGCCACGGCACTCTAGCCTGCACAACAGAGAGAGACTCGGTCTCAAGAAAAAAAAAAATTGCTGAAAAGTTGTTAAAAAGCATTGTTCCTTAAGATAGTCATTGTTCTAAATGTGGATTTCCCTGAAAAACAAAGCAAAACTTCATATTCTCTCCGCTGTTCACTTATTCAAGAACATATGCTAAGCCAATCTTTTTTTTTTTTTTTTTTGGGGCTTTAAATAAATCGTTCTTTTAAAAGAAAATACTAATTTCCTGATTTTAGTAAAGAGGCTATGGGGCTAAATATCAAAGTGAGATTTCAGATATGAGGCAGGGAATTGTCACTGTGTGTGTAAAACCGTTCTGTTGTCCCCCACAGTCAGAATAGTCTGGCAGCTTGGCAGAGGTGTGGGTCATCCACAGCCTCTGTGGGTCATTGGGGTCAGAGTCAGGGACATTGGTGATGCCTGTGAGAGGTGGAGTGTTGCTTCCAGGGAGTAGTGTCTTTGACTCCATGGGGAAGACTCTTAGGTTAGCTGAAACCCAAAGAGGCTAGACTTGCTCAGTCACAGGTACAGCTTGAACCTAGGGGTGGTGCTATATGTGTTTTCTAAATAAAGAAAACGGCTTTCCTCCCTCTCAATACTGTGTTGGTTAATGCCACATCCAAACAGCCTGTTTTACAAACAAGCCACAAGGATAAGGTCTTAGCTTTCTGGGAAGGAATCAGCCCTGAACAGTTGCCCGCAAGCTGGGCCAGCTGTGGAGAGATAGGGAGTTCAGGAAGCAAGTGCCTGACACCCCCATGCTCAGACCTGTCACTTGGGAGCCAATGTGACGGCACTCTGGGCTTTCCACGGCGGGCTGACACATGTTAGGCGCTCTGTGTGTCCGTGTGGTGGCCTGCCCACTGGTGTGGTGCTGTCCTCCTGGTTTCGGTTTGTTTCTGTAGATGGAGGTTCCCTGAGAGCCAGCCCACAACGTAGGGTTCCTTGGTTGTCACTTCATACTTGATTTCTGTTTGTTAGAATTTCTAGAAGTTGCCTTGTATGTGGATAGACTCTGAAGTGGTTCATGATGATGTGTTTTGCCTTGCTTTTGGAGAGGAGGCAGTGGAGAAAGTGTGATGACTGGACACCACGTGAAGTCCAGGGATGGGTGAGGTCAGGCTGGTGCTGACAGCTAACTCCACCTTTCTCCCCCTCCCCAAAAGTAGGCCATTGGCAACTTCTGGAGCCCAAGGAAAATGTTTTAAAGTTCAGCTGTCCTTCCCAGGAAAAATCTTTCATGCACAAGGAATTGGGGTGAGCAGCAGTCTGTTCAATTATAATTCAGGGAGAAGTATCAACCAGAGCACACTGGGCAGGAACACTTCTCTTCTGGACACATTGTCTTTGCCCACTGCATGTTCAAGTGGAGGGTCTCCATACAGTGTTGTTTATTCTGCGTGTAATTTAAAAAATTGCACATCGCTATTTACCTGTTTTAATTCTTATTACTATTTTATGTCAAACACAAAAATTACTTACCTTCCTTGGTAAAGCACCTACGTGAGCTGCTACTCATTTCAGATTTAAACTTTTCGTCAGCTTTTGTCCCAGCCTTGGTGAGTTTGATGTTCTACTGAAACTGTGTTCTTGATCCTCAGAGTCTTTGCTGCTGTGTCCAGCCTGATGGGTGCTGTGTCTTGGCACATTTCTCCTTCTGTGTTGACATGTGACCAGTTGTAGCTGTTGACACTGTCCTCAGGGTCAAGCCTCTGTTCTCCAGGTGGGCTCCCTCTATACCTGTTTGGCCCTTACTCTGCCCCTCACATGTGCAGATCTGCTTCTGAATGTGTCTTGGTCATTGGTCATTACTCTTTGCCCCATTTAATTCATCCCATTTGTGTGTCTTTACATGTAAAAAAGGGTGTTCCTCACTCTTAAGAACAATGTCCCTAATGCGTTCATTTCTCTTGCTTGCAGAAACTGGTTGAAAGGGCTTAACAGGTCTGGTAGCTTTCTGCGTGAGGAGAGCATTGCTACACGAATTTCCCATGTGCAGCAGGCACATGGGTGTGTGGCTGGCATCCTCCCACGTCTGCGGTACTGACACCATGGTG
This sequence comes from Lepilemur ruficaudatus, assembly GCA_963574885.1. NCBI lineage: Eukaryota > Metazoa > Chordata > Mammalia > Primates > Lepilemuridae > Lepilemur > Lepilemur ruficaudatus. Next base: position 134,539 of record CAUYRT010009166.1, on the reverse strand, counting down.
CAAGGTGGGGTTGCTGTGGGAACTGGAGCACCTTTGTGTCTCCTCACTGACTGGAGAGGGCCTTTGATGCCTTGGAGTGCAGGTACCTGTGTTGACTGTGAACAGGTTTAATTTGAAATTCTTCATATTTGAAAAATTTCCTGGCTAGAGGAAAAATTCATGTTAATCTTTTTTTTTTTTTTTTTTTTGAGACAGAGTCTCGCTCTGTTGCCTGTGCTAGAGTGCCTTGGCGTCAGCCTAGCTCACAGCAACCTCAAACTCCTGGGCTCAAGCGATCCTCCTGCCTCAGCCTCCCGAGTAGCTGCAACTACAGGCATGCGCCACCGTGCCCGGCTAATTTTTTCTATATATTTTTAGTTGGGCAGTTAATTTCTTTCTATTTATAGTAGAGATGGGGTCTTGCTGTTTCCCAGGCTGGTTTTGAACTCCTGACCTTGAGTGATCCTCCAGCCTCGGCCTCCCAGAGTGCTAGGATTACAGGTGTGAGCCACCATACCCGGCCCATGTTTATCTTTTTAATGAAAGCAGCAGAGACTGGATATGATGAAGTGTTCAGGAATAGGGGAAGAAGTGATGGTTAAGGTCATGCTGAGTTCAAGTGCACTGGAGGCTCGAGGGGATGCAGAGGCTGTGATGGGTGCTGGAGGTGGGAGCGGGGCACAAGCCCCTTCCTGCTGGGGGGACCTCTGTATGAAATTCCATAATCCACCAATGTTCCTGGTGGATGGTGGGGGGAAAGGGTTAACCTAGCCAGTCTCTGCCCTTGGTGGGACACTTAAAGACTTCTTTTGGGAAGGATTCTTAGAGGTGTTAAATGATTCCTGAATGACAGTCCAGCAAGGTGAAAAATACATTTGTTTTGGCCTAAAACCTAGAGGTATTGAGAGACAGACACAAAAACAATGTGTCTGGGGAAGCTGTGAGAAGAGAGAAGTTTGTAGAATTGTCTTTACTGAGGATCAGATTTAAGCAGAAATTATGGAAAGGAGTCTTAGAAGCTTAGTCTTTATTTTAATACAGGTATCCTGAGATAAAGGTTCAGAAGGATTTTCTAGAGAAGTTCCACTCCATCCTTCCCTCCATCACACCCAAAAGCATAGTTTTTAAAAGTTAGGATATAGTGTTGGATATTGAAATTAAGTCCTTAGAGAACAAAAAGTAGGCATTAACCTGGTGTTTTCCCCAAGGTACCCTGCGAGCTGGGCCTCTCTTTCCCGGGCTGCTCTGCCCTCATGTGGCTTCTGTCTTTGGTGGTTCCTGCCCCATTAACTTGTTGTATACAGTGAGGAAATTTCAGGCCTACTTTACCCTTTTCATATTGGTGAATTAATGTTTATTATTTTTTTTTAAAAAAGTGTATTTCTTGGATCTTAGTCGCAGCTGATCTTGATTCTGCTTTCAGTGCGAAGATCTTTAATTTCCAGAATGAATTTGAGGGTTTTCAGACTAGAATAGATCGTTGTGAAGTCTCAGGTCATCCTGAGGTCTTGGATGACCGTAGGAAGCTCTTTCTGGAGCGTGGCGGTAAGTGGCTGGTACCTTGGGGTCACGGGGAGGTGCTGCCTGTGGCCACTGTGTGATTATGCAAGGTAGTTTAATTTTTTAGAATTAGGTTTGCAGATCTTTGAAATAATTCTTTTTTTGAAGAATTTTTTTATGGCTTTGCATTAGTTGCTGGGTGGTAGAATATATTCTGATATTGGATTTGCAAGATCTTGAAGTCTGTGTAATAGAGCCTATCTTGAGAATTTCTTTAGCCTCTTTAGAATGAAAATTCATTTAAATATTTTAGGACTTCACTCCAAAGAGTTTTTAGCACATGCATAGAACAGGAAACTTCTGTTTTTTATAAGCTACGATCTGCACTCTTTCCTTTCCCCTTCCAACACATGTAGCCATGGCAGGATCTGTACATACGCCACAGCCACAGATATGCCAGTTATTGGCACCACATGGATTCATTTTCTGCTCTGTACGCCTAGGGGAAGGTTAGTTCCCTCTTTGCAGCCCCTGCTGGAGGCCAGGGTGGCCTCTGCAGCCTCTCCGTGGTTCTCTGGGCTCTGCCCACGTGGCTCTTTGAGTTGCACTTGTTTGGCCCTTAGTCTGTGCCTGACACTGTGGTCGTCTGCTTTCCCCAGTCTCACTGTCATCCACCCTCCCTCGCTGGAACAGTCACACTTCACAGCAGTGTGTGTGTAGGGTGTTCTCTGTTAGGGAGGCTGGTGTGGGATGTGAGCATCACATGCACACGAGGGCACTTTGTCTTGAGACCTCAATCCTGAAATGCTGCTGTTTCCTCATGGATTACAGAGTTAAGAAGGTAACCTGTGGCTCAGCCCCAAGCCAGAGAAAAGCAGAATGCCCGGATGTGGTGGTGTGGGGCTGGAGCCCTTTCCTGCTGGAGGCCGGCTATCCGGGCTGGGCCCTAACTGAGCTCTGCTTGTTAGAGTTTAACTTATAACCGGGTCCATATGTGATAATTTGGAATGAAAACAGTCTACAGAGTTCTAAGGTTTACAGAGCTTTGTTTAGAATACGTTTGTGTTATGTGTGAACAGTGCAGGTGAATAGAACAAGCTTTTCTTTGCTGACTGTGTGGTCGTATTCACAGTGCTTGACTGAAGCTCTCCAGAGTGTGTTTCACCTTCATCTGAGACTCTGCACTGCGTTTTAGGTGGCTTTTCTCACCCATGTCCCTAGATTGCTGTTTTACATTGCGAACTTAGACAGTTTTTTTTTTTCTTCAGTGCAGTTTTTGGCACTAAAGGGGTATATAGATGGTCCCTGATTTAGGATGATTTGACTTACATTTTTTTTTTTTTTTTTTGAGACAGAGTCTCACTCTGTTGTCCGCGCTAGAGTGCCGTGGTGTCAGCCTAGCTCACAGCAACCTCAGACTCCTGGGCTCAAGTGATCCTTCTGCCTCAGCCCCCCTAGTAGCTGGGGCTACAGTCATGTGCCACCATGCCCGGCTAATTTTTTTGTGTGTGTATATTTTTAGTTGGCCAATTAATTTCTTTCTATTTTTAGTAGAAATGGGATCTCGCTCTTGCTCAGGCTGGTTTCGAACTCCTGACCTTGAGCGATCCACCCGCCTCAGCCTCCCAGAGTGCTAGGATTCTAGGCGTGAGCCACCGCGCCTGGCCCTGACTTACAATTTTTTGACTTTACTATGGGTTTATTAGGACATAACCCCATGGTAAGTTGAGAGGAGCGTCTGTATTTGATTTTATCTCCTTAGAAGCAAAATCATTAACTTGGTGTTGTGTGCTTTTAAATTTTTATTTATTCAGAGATCATGCATATTTGTGCTCATGACTCATACATAGAATTATTTATACTTAGAAACTGCATCTTTTAAGAAAGTTTTAAGAACAGTGGTATTTACTTGAACCTTAAGTGCTGTAAGTGGGAGATATATGAGAATTTTATTATGATTATGCATGTATTTCCATTTTGAATAATATTTGTCATGCATTGAAATAATTTTTCATGGTTGTATTTACCTTTTAGATAAATGGGAAATGCAGTTACAGTTGATAACTTGAGATTTGAATACTTTGCATAGCAGGAGCTGTGCTGTGTTCTAGTTTAGGACAGAGCCTTCCACATTGTGGATCAGTACCCATCATGTCTTATTTAATAACTTCTTCCCTATCCCAAGCTCATGAAGATAGTGTTCTATGCCTTCTGAAAATTTGGTACTTTTGCCATTTACATTTAAGCCTTTAGTCCAGCCCAAGTTGATTTTGTGTGTGGTGTGATATGAGGAGCAGGGTGTTGACAGTTTCGCGTGTGGACACCAGCTGTCCTGACTTCATGTGCTGAGTAGGCTACTCATTGCTAAGACCTGTCGAGAGCCAGGTCTCCAGGTGTGCTTGCTGTGTGTTTGGGCGTGCTGTGCACTGCACTGACCACCGTGCCTCTTCTTGGGGCACTGTCAGCTGACTTGATGATATATCTGATTGTTGCTGGTATCCAGAAATGCAGCTGACTTGTGTATATTTATTTCATATTTCGTATCCAGGAATTTCTCTTTGTACAGTTCAGAAAACTAGGAATGCTAGAGGCTGTTAGAATGTACTAGAGGCTGTTAGAATGTTGCTTAGCCATTAGAGGGGCAGGTCGAACTTTCACCATGGCTGTCAGATGCCACAGTGCCTAGGTGTAGCTTGCACACACTGCCCCACACTGATCTGCCCGATGATTAAACTGGCTACTGCATGAAGGTGTGTTGGAGGGGTGAATCACCAGAGGGATGCAAACTGGAATTCCTGGTGGCGTTAGGAGCAGTGGAGAACCCCCGAAGAGAGGCACACGTGTCTGTAGTGCAGAGGTGTGAGAGTGATCAGAGTGGCCAGGACTCCCACTAGGAGCTGGGAGGGCCTGGAGAGCCTGGATGTGAGGGCGTGCACCTCGGCCTCAGGCCCCTTGGCCCTAATAATCCCCGGGACATCTCCTGGTGAGTGGGTCTCTGGAGAGATGTCTGGTTTGAGAGAGCAGACAGGACTGTGCTCAGAGCAGGTGGTGGTGTCTGGGGAGGGTGGGGGCCCACGGAGGAAGGGTAGGCTGCGGCTGCTGCCACGCTGGTTGTTGGAAATATTAGAATGAAGCAGATAGGCATCAAGGCAGTCAGTCTTACAGCTTTGTGTTTATAATTGAAAAGTTTTTTGGTGGCTTTTCTCTTTTATTCTCTGTCATAGGATACATAAGTATTGTCTTTGATTAATGGAATGAGAGTCCCATGTCATCCTCCCCCATCCTCCCCACCCCTGTTCATAAATGGACATTACTTCTCAGTTTGAAGGTTAGAAGATATGTCCTGTGTTTTCACTTATGGCTCTGTCCTCAGGGAATCTTAGTTTATTTCACTGTTTGGAAAAGGGCAGTATGCAGGTTGATGCTTTTGGGGTAAGTGTTACTTGTTTTCTTTATGACATCTCTGTCCTTGTATGTCACCTTTTAGGAGGTTGGGGACAAGTTGTTCTGAATTTATCAATCGGGACCTTTTGTTAGATGAAAGTACTTTGCGCCTCCCCACTGTTCCCTCTCCTTTTTAAAGTTATTGTTGAAGCCTGGCCTGGTTGGTGGCTCACGCCTGTAATCCTAGCACTCTGGGAGGCCAAGGCAGGAGGACACTTGAGGTCAAGAGTTTGAGAGCAGTCTAAGGAAGAATGAGACCCTGTCTCTACAAAAAAAAAATAGGAAAAATTAGCCAGGTGTTGTGACGTGCCTATAATTGCAGCTACTTTGGAGGCTGAGGCAGGAGAATTGCTTGAGCCTAGGAGTTTGAGGTTGCTGTGAGCTATGATGGTGTCACTGCACTCCAACCCGGGTGGGTGACAGAGTGAGACCAGGTCTCAAAAAAAAAAAAAAGATATGGTTGATAAATGTATATTAAATTCAAAATTCTATTCACTTAGTTTAAAAAAGTAAATACATCTATTAAGAGCAAAATAAGCAAAATTTTGAAAAGGGGTACCATTATTTAATCACTTTTTAAGGATTTATCAACTGACAATTGCCAAGGTTATTCTTTCATAATTACCTCAGAGGATTGTAGTAATTTTATTAAGACAAAAATGTAGTAAAAGTTTTTTGGTTTGTAAATATCCTATACTTAAATGTCAGTGTGAAAAGGTTATTTTTTTTCTTTTCTTTTTTTTTTTTTTGAGATGAGATCCCACTGTGTCGCAGTGTCACCTGGGCCCAAGTGATCTTCCCACTTCCTGAGCAGTGGGAACTACAGGTGCACACCACTGTGCCCAGTTTGAAAGTTATTTCTTACTTTATGTCTGAAGGAATAGCTTGAAGGAATACTTTGATGGAAATCCATAAAGAAGGGGCATTGGTTGCCCTGGTCCTCGTGTATTTTGGTCTGGATTATCTTTTTCCCTGTCAGCCTGCTTCAGTTCTGTTCCTGCTGAATGGCTGTCCCGTTTTGCCATCTTAACACCAAGACATGTTGATTGAGGTCCTGTGTGATATTTGCTATTGGAAACCAGTGTGTCTTTTCTGTTTGCATTTCTCTGGTCATGAGGGTGTCTTGCAGGAGAGAAACTTGGGTGGTTGTATTTTAACAGAAGACAATTTTATTCCACTTTTTCAAATGGGGAGTTCCCTGTCGGGTAATTGGGAGGGTGCATGTGAGTGTGCAGGGTACTCTGCCCGCAGCCACACTGTCCCCACGGCACAGCTGCTTGTCCTGTGAACTTGTGGGGCTTTAGAGATGAGAGACATTGCCAGCTTGTTGAATTAAATACAGAAATTGAAGTATAAAAGCAAATTATTCCTTGAATTGAAAACCTGAAAGCACGAGTGCGTGTGCAGAGCTGTGGGCCATGGGTCAGGCTGGTGCTGGCTTCTAGCAGACGTGTCTGCACGTGCCCCACCCCCCTGCTTCCCGCAGCACTTCCTCGCGGGCACTCGGGTCCTTGGTGTTCTGGCTCACCATGCAGTCTTCCCAGTTACAGCACAATCAGCGTGGTCTCTTGAGGGTGGCGCTGCCTGCACACACCCACCATTCTAGCAGTTTCTCCATCTAGGACTTCATTGCTTTAGTCATTTGGTACTCATCAAACACAGGGTTGCCAGAGCTCCTGACCTAGTCCTGCCACCCCTGCTGTGTGGCCTGCCTGCGTGCCCCTGTGCTTGTCCTCCTGCCACCTTTTAGTAAGTAAGGGTTGGGTCTTGACCCCAGAGCAGGTTCTGGACCCCAGGAGACATCCTGGGGGAATTCACGGGAGAGGGCTTTTGGGCCAGCTTTCCGTGTGCTGGCTAGTCGGGTGACTAGCAGCACACGCCTCTACGTTTTTGCTTTGACGCGCAGGGCATAGGTGGCTGTGTGGGGTGACGCAGGGGGCTCCGCTTCTCCTGGCTGGGATGATTTTAGTGGAATATTCTCGTTTTTATGGCCTTCGTTCTTAAACTAGGCCTCTTCAACTTATTTTGGAGAAGAGGGGTAATGAGAATTCTCAAGTTAGAGAAAAACTGCTTTATGGTGATTATTTCTACCACTGTGTAATTGGGGAATTGGGTGGGAGAGAACTAGATCAATGATTGTTCATTAGATGTGCTTGGAAAACATTTAAAAAAATAATTTTGCAAGCTTCACCCCCAGCCACATAGAGTCCAAAGTATCTTTAAGAAATGGACGTTTGTAGGAGACAGTCATGGGTGAGTGGAGTCTTTGAAATACAGTGGCATGCCTTCTTTATGGCCACTTCTTCTGGTCCTGTTGACTTCCAGTGGTCGAAAGGACAAGACAGTGGCAGGTAGGGGATCTTAAATTCTCTGTAGTTGGTACACAGAGCTCATCTTTTCAGTGTAACTAATTGGGAGTTGAAACTTTTGCATTCAGAGGCTGGTGTCTTGTCTCTATTTCACCCCCAATACTGTGATTAAAGAAAAGAATCCAATGTTGTTACAAGAATCAAATAGAAAGAATGGAATTTCATACATTGATGCAACTGTTTTCCAAGTGCAGGTGACTGTTTTCTTAGACGTTCTTGGACACCAGGGCACAGAGCAGCTCCTCTATCTCCATACCAAGGCTCTAAGGCTGGATATGGCATCTGAGTCTGGTTGCTTCTCTCTCTCCCCCTCACATGCTGCTCCTCTGGGGGGTCTTGTGATCTGAGAGCTCCACCGGCCTGCGTTGGGACTGGTGGGCTTTTCTGTTCTGTGATGGTGTGCGTTGAAAGCTTCACTGGTGATGGTGAGGTGGAGGTGAGAAGGATTTGTTAACTTGGCCTGCCCTGAGAGGTATTCCTGTGCTGTCGGGAAGGCAGAAAACAGACATTTTACTAATAGAAACATGCTCGTTAATTTGCAGGTAAGGCAGATTTAAAGAGCTCTGAGGGACCGACATGCTGCGCCAAGAATCGGGAACTTGCTGCAGCTGCGGGCGCTGTCCAGTGGTGGCCACTCAGCAGGGACTTCTCATGGAAGACTGTGGAAGGGGAAGGCTTTTTACTTTCTTGATTCTTAATTTCTAAATTACTTTTGTCTATAAGCTACATTTATTTCAGGTGAATTTTTATCTGTTTTAAGAATGTAAGTTGAACGGACCAAAAGGGCAAAGATAAATGGTCAGGAGCTAAGGGAGAGATTTTTAAAAAACAATTATGGTAGTGCTTTTACATAAAGTGGCCACATATCAGTTAATTACGCATTCTTATGTTCTTTGAAGTCTAGGATTTCCCCTGCACTATTTTACGTTTTAGAGCACACCATGTGACTAGTTACTGTGCTATCGGTATCAGCATCTGCCTCTAGGAATTTATGAGCCAGTTGGGGGGCTTGCTGCGCTGTAATGCAGTAGGAGCCGCGCTGGGGGTGTTGGGTAAGGTTTCCTGGGTGTCGTGGTGACATAGTGCACAGATACAAAAGCAGTACACATCCACCCTGGAGATGTGAAAAACTCAGAAAGATACAAGAAGCAAGTGTGTGCGTGTGTGTGTGTGTGTGTGTGTGTGTGTGTGTGTGTTCTGCAGCCTGATACAAAATATGTTTCTCATTGTGGGTCTGACATTCGAAAGTTTGAGAAATGCTGATCTTTGCTTGTTAGCCCAGTGACTTCTCCAGGCCAGAGTGAGATGCAGATTGACTCCTCAGCGCTGTGGGGAGTAGGGGTGGTGTGTGGCTGGAGGTGCAGATGATAAAGTTGTTGTGATGATGTAGGTGAAGAAATACTGAGGCGGTTGAATTAGCTAGGGCGGTGGCAGTAGGGAAAGAGAGGGGTGTCTAGGACTGGAGTGGACAGACGGGAGGGTGAGGCGGGCTGTGGTGCCCGAGGAGGACGCGGACGTGCATGCCGCGGGGCGCTCTGCCTGGGTAGTTGGGCTGCACAGCATGGTGGTTACAGTGCAGAGGCGGGCGAGACAGCCCAGGGAGAGCAAGTGAAACCAAGTGGAGACAGAGGCAGCAAGAGAAACCAGACGAGATCAGGGAAGCCTGGGAAAGGGAGTACTTTATAGGATAAATGCTGTTTTGAAACCACATGTGTGATGAGGGCCAGTTATGTTCCTGGCTCAACTGGAGGATGAACTACACCTGCCTGGGTTTTGCAGCTGTGTGTTGCTGGCACTGTGTTGGTGTCTCGGGTTAGGGCAGAGTGCGCGGATGAGAGGGGAGTGTGAGTGTGAGACCATCAGGGCACGGGCGCTGCAGCCTGAGCTCCATCTGGGCTTATGGGCAGATTGTTCATCCTCTGAGAACTTGGTTTCTCACAGGACAAACGGAAATGATACTGTTACCTCGTAGGGATGCTGTCAGGCTCAGAGGATGCGCTCTGGAGAGCCGGGGGCTGGGCGTATGGTCAGTGTGGATGGGTGGGGCTGCCCCTCCTCCACTCACCCTCTGGCATGCCACATGCCGTGACTGTGCAGCCTGGGCGTGTCCGTGAACCACGCAGAGCCCATGCAGACATCGCCATGAGGACCTCACATGGCCGGGCACACTCACCTGGGCCAGTGTGCTTTGGTGTAGCTTCTGTACTTCACAGTTCTTAATACACAAAGAAGTAGGTTCTTTGAGGTGACCCCTGGGGGATTAGAGGGTTTCACTGAACAGGTACAGTGGGAGGAGCAGGAGGGAGGAGCAGACGTGCTCCTTCCTGGGTGAGGAGCCCTGTTGAGGCCCTGGTGGCTTCCTCGTTGGTAAGAAGCTGGGTGGGGCTTAGGTTGGCTTCTGGCTGGCGCTTCAGTTTCTCAGTCTGTGTGTCCCTCCCAAGGGTTGCAGGGGCTTTGTCTGTGACGGGGAGGAAGTGCGCGGGTGGTGGTGGGGAGCCCAGGCAGAGCTAATTAACGTGGTTTTCAAATAGGAATGTGAAGGATTACACATAAGGAACAATCTCCCTTTTGTTTGTCTTAAGTGATTTAATTCATTCTGGTGATGTTCCTTTTGTGACAGGGGCTGGGTGTCAGGGTGCAGCAGTGAGACTGGAGTAGTGTTTCAGGACACTGACAAGATCAGCTTGTGGCAGGAGCCCCTGCCAGCATGTCGTCCACCCAGCAGACACTGACAGAGCGACAGAGCGTCACCCTTACCACAGGGGAGACTTGCGGGGAGGCCTGAGCACCAGGGTGAGCGCAGCCTGCTTCAGCATCACCTCAGGCCTGTGGCGGCAGAAGTGCAGTCCCACCCACCTTCCCCTTCATCATGCCCACCTTCGCACTGTGGCCACCAGCTCTTAGGGTTCAGCTGTGCAGGTCATTGCTGGGAGCTCACGTTCTACACTGAAAGAACAGCACATGCTTAGGGACAGTGAAGTATTTTTAAAGGAAAGGATGTTATGTTAGATATTAAAGATCTTAGACTTTTGGAACTAAAAAGGTTTTAGGGATTATCAAATCAATACTTTTGTTTTATAGATTAATAATCTTTTTCGCTTTAGTACTTAAAAAAATCCTTTCAGAAAGCCCTGGCATCCTATGAGTACTAGACATTTCAACTATATTTTCCTACTCTAAAAAAGGTAAAAAACTTTTATAAGTTATAGCATATAACATGTTTAAAGGAAAACATTTACAATTCCATATTGATTTTTGGATCATTTGTCTAGTTTTGGAAAAAAGATGGATTTTTGATGCGCATTGCATTGAATGACTGGGTCACCTTGGAGAGTGATGCTATCTTAACATTAGGTTTTAAAATCCATAAATACAGGTTTTTTTCCTATTGAATGATTGAGACAGAGTCTCACTCTGTTGCCCGGGCTAGAGTGCCGTGGCGTCAGCCTAGCTCACAGCAACCTCACACTCCTGGGCTCAAGCGATCCTCCTGCCTCAGCCTCCCAAGTAGCTGGGACTACAGGCATGCGCCACCATGCCCGGCTAATTTTTTCTATATATTTTTAGTTGGTCAATTAATTCCTTTTTCTATTTTTAGTAGAGATGGGGTCTCGTTCTTGCTCAGGCTGGTTTTGAACTCCTGACCTTGAGCGATCCTCCTGCCTCGGCCTCCCAGAGTGCTAGGATTATAGTCGTGAGCCACCGTGCCTGGCCTTTCCCATTTATTTATGTCTTAATTTCTTTCAACAATGTTTTGTAGTTTCCTGTGTATGAATCTTACACCTCTTTGGTTAAATTTATTGCTAAATATTTTATTCTTTTTACAAATGGAAATGTTTTCTTAGAAAGTTTCTTTTCAGATTGCTTATTGTTTGTGGGGATGCAGCTGAGTTGCATCTTGATCTTGTGTCATGTAACTTTGCTAAACTTATATATATTTTTTCTTTTGGTAGATTCTTTAAGGTTTTACATTACTTTTTTTAAGGTGAGTTTTCTAGCTGGGCCCACTTGAGTTCTAGCCATGGTAGGTGCTGGTCTTCTGTCTGTGCTCCTTACATGGGTTGGTGCGTGGTTTCTCTGAAGTTCTGTCTTGGTGCGTGTTATCCTTGGGGGGAGGGTAGAGGAGACTTGCACTTAATTTTGTGAACGAGTCTTATGGGCTTTATCTGATTCTGACATTCCTACTTAACAAAAGACAGGCTGGTAGGCTGGTAATTAGTGTTGTACAGTGTGTCATACTTGGATTATTCATTTTGTGGAAATAAAACAGATGAGTTTTGAGAGGTTGTGAATAAATTAGTAGTTCGTAGGAGCTTCCTGTGAGTGAACATTTCCGGTGTCCGTGACGGACCATGAAGTGGAAGGGCAGCAGTGGACCCTAGAGACAGGTAGGTTGACAGTATAGTCATGTTTTCTGTTGAGTTTTGCCATAATGGTATGATGCTGATTTGGAATTCTGTGGGCCTGCTAAGAGCTGGAAATAATATTGGTTATATATATTTCTGATTTAGGCCTTATGGAAAGTTGGTTTTACGACTTTGTTCATCAGAATTTCAGGTGTGTTCGTGATTTCTAAGTGACAGCCAGGTTTTCCTGTTACTGTAGGGAAGCAGGGGATTCACTGCTCTGGGAGCACGTTGACTTCCTGGTTGAAAGTCAGAGCAGGCAATGACGTCATGGCGTCTCGGTCACTCCTGCTGGGCAGAATCAGCTGGTTTCACACAGTGCAGTGTTAGCTTTTCTGCCCCTTTTTCTGTCGTGGTGTTGGGGTGTTCTCGTGGCCTGCTTTCGAGTCACTTCATGCGTCTGTCCTCCAAACTCTCAGGTGTTTCCCAGGCTTTGATCTACTGGGTTTTCCCCTTTCTGTTTTTCATTATAGCTATGCATCTGTTTACTTAAAAAACCTCACTTTTTGTCATTTCCCTGGATTTGGTAAGGAAAGGAAGGTTGTGGTATGAGCTAGATGCCTTCTCTGAGGACTGGAGGTGGGCCCCTTCTGAGTTTGCTTTTGTTCCTTTGAGAGGGAGTACGGTTGCTGCCAGGCATGGTCGATTTCCGGGGAGGCGGCTGTGCAGCGTGACCCCCTCTCCTGTCATTCTGCAGCCATTCATTTTGCACTTTGTTCTGTTACGGAGTATAAAGGAAATTGTGTCGCGGCAGTAATTTTATTTCTTGCTTTGTTTTTCCTGCAGTAAAAAGCAGCATTTGAATTGAAGAAAGAAGCATGTTTTTCCTTCCAGCTCCTTCCCCACCCTCACCTCATTTCTAAAGTTTGCTTAGTTTTTTTGCCTTTATTCCCTAGAGCTTCTCTCTTTAATCAAACAGTAACAAATAGCACCCCATCCTAAAAAGAACCCCACAAAAAACCAAGAAACAAATAACTGAGCACTTTCCTCCTCCCAGGTGAAAACAGGGCATTGTTTCCCTGGCAGGAAGCCAAGGTCAGATGACAGCAGAGGGGGATAGATGGGCAGTCCTGCAGCAGTCAGAGTGGGAGCTGGGGGGTTCCTTTCCCTTTGTCTCCTTTGCCCATGAAATTCAATCTGTTGTATTTTTGTATGACTGAGAACTTTAAAATAAGCAAGGTCTTCAACAGTGTTCTATTTAAGTCTTCTAAAGTTACGTTTTAAGGAGATTTTTAAAACCATAATAAGAAAAGTATGCATGTCCGTACTTCATATTTTCAGTTTCAAGAGAGATGGTGGTTACGAGTGTGGGCTCCCACGGATCCAGGACAGCCAGCTTGGATCTGAGTCCTGGCCCTGAGAGTTAATTTGCAACTTTGTCTAAATTTCTCACACTCCGGGGCCTCAGTTTTCTCATCTGAAAAGGGGGGATAATGATGCCTACCTTTTGGGATTATTGTGAGGATTAAATGAGTTAATATTAGGTAAATATTAGGTAATTAGGTAACCTAATATTAGGTTAATATTACATAATATTAATATTAGGTAAAACCATATGAAATTGCCAATATTGAGCCTTTTTCTAAAAAAATGAGCTTGTATATTCACATACACTTGGAAGAAGTAATTCAGAGAGCTCCCTTGTACGCTTTGGGCGGTTTCTTCCAATGGTGACATTTTGCGAATACAGTATAATATCACATCCAGGACGTTGATGCTGATACAATTTACCAGTCTTGTTCAGACTGCCCTAATGCTGCTTGTACTCAGGGCTGTGTGTGTGAGACACAGTTTAGTCCCAGGCACTGTTGTCACTGTGCACATCCCTGTGCCCGCTACTGTCAAGCTTCCCAGAGTTCCACAACCATGAAGGTCGCCTGCTGCTTTTTTGGACCCACATCCAGCTCCTTCTGCCCTGTCACCCTTGTTCCTGACCCCTGGAAGCCACTAATTTGTCCTCCATTTCTAAAATTTTGTCATGTAAAAATGACATATAAATGGAATCATAGGAATGTGACCTTTTGCAGTTGGCTCTTTCTGCCTGGCATAATTTCCTAGAAATCCACCCAAATTGTTGCCTGTATCAGTAGCTCATTCCTTTCCATTGCTGAGTCGTGTTCTGTGGTGTGGTTGAACCACAGCTTGTTTAACCATGTACCCTGTGAAGTACGTCTGGGCTGATTCCAGTTTTGGCAATTACTTTTTTTTTTTTTTTTTTTTTTTTTTTTAGAGATACGGTCTTGCCCTGTCACCCAGGCTGGAGTACAGTGGCTTCGTCATAGCTCACTGCAGCCTCCAGCTCCTGAGCTTGAGTGATCCTCCCTCCTCAGCCTCCCAAGTAGCTAATTTGACCTACAAAAATGGCAGATGGTTTGGTCTAGTTAGGTCAGGCGCTGAGCGCTTTGCTGCTGTGCATGTTGGTGCTTCCTCTGGAGGGCAGAAGGATCACTCCAGCCACACGTTCCATCCTGCCTCTGTGGGTGTATTTTAACTTACTGAAGAAGTGTCTATTAGGAAAGCCACAGCTCTGCAGTAGTCTCTTAAAACCCAGCCTGTGCTCGTGTGCTCATAGCACTTCATGAAAGGGGCACATTGCTGCTCTTTGGTGAGGGGCGAGGAAAAGAGAGAGAGGCCCAGTCCTGAGGCTTCTTGGGCATGGCCGCTGTCCAGAACCCAGGGCTCGGTTGTGCTATCTTGGCCAGCGTGTGGGTGCCTGCCCTGGACCGGGCTCCTGGAGTCGGCAGATGGTTCCAGTGTGGACTGAACCAATTAGCCTGACTTACACTAGTGAGAACTGTAGTTCTACATAAGATTGGGATTGAAGAGGTGGTTCTCTGGCTAACAGTGTCGTGAGTCCTGTGCACCAAGGCCAGCGTAGTACGCCCAGTCTTTGCTAATTTGGATTCCTGGGCATTTAGGGCACTGGGAATGTGGATAGAGGGAGAGAGTTCTCCCCCGTGTGGCCTTGAGCAGCGTTCAGTGCTTTATCAACCAGACTGTGGGGCTGCCGCAGGCAGCACGGTCTCTTTGGTGTTGGCCGGAGTTATGTCAATGTGGGTAAAAAGAACTGCTCATCTTACGCTGAGTGAAAACTGTGATTAGCAGTTATAAGGTCAAGTGGGAATGAATTAAATATTCGTAAATGTAGATGTGTAAGTAAAATTCTTCTAAAATTTGGGGTTCTATTTGAGAAGAAGAGGGAGACTCTGTGTGGTGAAAACATTAGTAATCTTGGACTTTAATTCTTTCCCCAAAATAATAATTACATTTATCCAGGCTCCTTCCGAGGTTCTGATTCCATGACAAGGACCTCGCTGTGGTTGGGGGACTTTGCACAGAGCAGGGAGTGGAGCAGCACTTCCTCGTCGTGCAGGGAAGGGAAGGGAAAGCCAGACAGTGTGGGGTTTCCGTACCTGTGCATGCTGCGTAGCGGCCGAGTCAGGGTAGTGAGCATATCCATCCCTCAAACGTGTGTCATTTCTGTGTGGTGATAACAGGCTCCTCTTCTCTAGCTGTCTTGGAATAGACAATGCATTATTCTTGGCTGTAGTCACCCAGCTGTGTAATAGAACACCAGAATTTATTCTTGCTGTGTAACTATAAGTTTGTACCCATTGATGGTATTTTTTAAAAATGTTTTTTCTCTGCCCCTAATGAGTTAAATAACTCATTACAGATAGGGGTTGTCCAGATAAGATAGAGTAGAAAGATAAATTTAGGCTGGATGTGGTGGCTCATGCCTATAATCCCAGTACTCTGGGAGGCCGGGGTAGGAGGATCACTTGAGCCCAGGAGTTGGAGGCCACAGTGAGCTATGATGGCACCACTGCACTCCAGCCTGGGTGACAGAGTGAGACCCTGTCTCCAAAAACTAAAAATATTAAAAGAAAGATACATTTAAAGTCTTGCATTGCTGTACCATTTAGAGATAACCACCATTAGTGTTTAAGATATTTTCTAATTTTTCCTACACAGATTATATCTGGCAAACTTCATTAGCACCTGGGATTATCATCTTATCTGCATTGCCAATCCTGTAGGTGGAAACATCTCTTGCTTTGCCTAGATTCTAGTTTAGGTTGTGTGTGGTGATGACCCTCCACCCCCGTCGTGGCACCATTGTCTCCTGACGCTGCCTTTCCCCATTTCTGTGGTTGGTCTGAGCAGGTCTGTGTGTCCCGAGCTGCGGACACACTCTTATTTACTGCAGCTGTCAGTTGACAGCAGAACATGTAGCCTGGTGTATCTCTTTTTAAACATGGCTTGTTTACGGTGGTGGTGGTCTTAATGTGAACACGTATGTTAAATGCAGCTATTTTTCATATCTTAAAATATTTCTTCAATGTTTATTCCAAATATTTTAGAGGTTCCTGATTTGTTTGTGTTGCCTTCCAGGAACACTGGAGTCAGCCACCAAAGTTTGTTCCCTTAGAATGAAAATGTCTTTAGACCAGGGTTTAGGAGACTGGGGGGGGGGTTCTAGTCCCCCCCCAACTTGCTTTTAATACCCTGTGTGCCCTTAGACAACAGAAAATGATCTTACTTCACCTAATTTGGGCCCAGTTTCCTCATGTGCAAAGCAGCAGTTGGATTAAAGCAGTTGTTCTCTGCCAGTCTGTTTTGCCCTGTAGGGAACTTGTGACATTGTCTGCAGACATTTTTGGCTGTCACAGCTTGGTGGGGCTCCCGCTGGCATTTGGGAGGTGGGTGCTGCTCAGCCCGTCCCACGCACAGGTGATGGTCCAGAGTGTAACTCCTACTGGGTTTGAGAATCATTAAGTTAAAGATGGTCTGAGTTTCCTTTGGAATTCTAGTAGTAGACATTATTGTCATTTGCTGTATTCCTGTGTAGATAGTCATCACATACTGTATTTTTGATACTGCCTTTATAGGAAAGTTGAGAAGCTTCATGAAGTATTTGCTGCTTTTCATTAAAACCTAGTTGTGTCTCGATTGGAAACTGCTCATTCACGGTTGTTTTTAGTAGTCCTTGAGGTTAGTAGCAGCTTTGATAAATCCCACACAGGAGCATAGGGACAGAAAAACCAAACCTCACTCCATCTTTGCAAAACACATTGCGTCATAAGTGTCACCAGGAAACCATGTTCTTTTGGACGCTGAGTGCAGAGTGTGGGACCCTCGCTTCAGACAAGCCTTTGTGTCCTGGCAGTCTGCTGTCCCTGTCTGTGTGTTTCCGTGACTCAATCTGTGCTTCTGATGTGTGTGGAGTCTTCGGGCAGTCTGCTGCCTGGAGGGGGTGTGGTAAAATGGGAGTGGGTTTTTTTTTCATGTATACTGGTTTAATTCTTGAAGATCTCAAAGCTCTCCAGGGAGATGATACAGTTTCATTCAATTTTCTTCATGCTATGGTATTGTAGTATAATCGTTCCCTTTTGAAACACTTGGTAGAAATGAAAACACCTCATTATTTTCCTGCAGTTTTTTTTTTTTTAAAGATGGAGTCCTGTTCTGTCGCCCTGGCTGGAGTGCAGTGGTGCCACCTTAGCTCACAGCAACCTCCAACTCCTGGGCTCCAGGGATCCTCCTCAGCCTCCCGAGTAGCTGGGACTACAGGTTTGAGCCACCCCACCCAGCTAATTTTTCTATTTTTGTAGGGTCTTGCTCTTGCTCAGGCTGGTTTGGAACTCCTGACTTTAAGCAAGCAGTCCTCTCGCCTCTGCCTCCCAGCGTGCTGGGATTACAGGTGTGAGCTCTTGCACTTTTTCTGTACTTTAAAATTTAACATGCTTCTTAAGTTTAAAATTAGCTTTTTAAAAAAATTACCTTATTGGGAATGTTAATTGTGTTTATATGATAAGACTACTGTAGTTATTTTATTTATTTGATTTCTTATGTATAGAACCCTCTAAAATCTGGTATTATAGTAATTCTGCAAGACTGTGTTATATGTAGTCATTTGCTCTTTTTTTGCTATTAGACTTTGGATTTACCTTCAAATTCACCTTCATATAAAAAGATTGAACAAAAATAAGTATTTGTCTCTGTATTTTTAATTAAATTCCTAGTGTTGAATTATAGAAATAAATTATTTCAGTTAATCGCAAAGTGGAGCATGACTCCACAGCGTGTCCCTTGCCTTCTCTTTCCCCTGTGGAGTCAGCTGGGAAGGCCGTGGGGGTGGGGGGCAGGGTGCTTCGGCTCCCATTGGCGAGTCACAGGCGGGCACTGCAGCAATTATCATGATACAAGCACAAGAGCCCCTGCCCATCCAGCTGTCCGTGCGCTGCCAGCACTGTTGGACGTTCTCAGCACCCTTCCCCGTTGGCATTCACCTCCCTTACTGCCACCACCACCACCAAAGGGAACCGTCATTTTGAATTTTATAATTTCTTTAACTTTTTACTGAAGTTTTACTATGTGCATAGTCAGTCAAATGTATTAAGTTTCGTGTGCTTTTGAAAGGTACAGGCATGTTTGCTATATTCCCCTAAGACCTGCTTTTTCGTTTTGTGATTTTTGAGATTCAGCTATGTTGACGTGCAAGGGTAGCTTAGTGGTTAATAAAGAAATAGTTGCGCTTGGCCGGTAGCTGTAGAGTATGGACCTGCACCTGCCAGGAAGGTGTGAGCGCAGCAGGGGCTTCTCTGGGCAGATGTGCCCCCGTGGCCGAGACGCCCTTTGGGTGCCACCGGGCGCTGCCCCCTCAGGGAGGCATCTGCACACAGCCACCCCTAGGACAGCATTTTACAGCACATTTACAAGATGGGTAGGCATTTGTGGGTTTGCTGTGATCCTCCTGTGTGTCCTGAGTTCTGCTAGGAAGTACTCAGACTCCCGGTGGGAGGATGCTGGGGTCCGTTTGTGAACTGGAATCCCATGAAGTCTGTGTCTTTGAGAACAGATCCCTATGTAGGTTAAGGCTGTAAATAGAGTAGAGTGGGGGGAGGTGGCCTCGCTTGGTGCAGTGTAGATGGGAATGGGGATCCTGAGCACAAACCCGGGGCTTATGGATGCTGAGGGGCTTCCAGGTAGACAAAAGTGGGGAGTTGGGGGCCAGGTGGGGGTGGTGAGGAAGGTGAACCAAAGGGAGAGTTCAGGTTTAATCCTGAGTGTGACAGGAAGTCCACAGAAGATGCAGAGCACTTTGACAAAGATTTGATGACTGTATTCTGAGATTTCTGTCCAGTTCCATCCTAAGCCCATGTATGGAAATGCTGGAGGTGGCCCCTGGGAGGGTGAGCCTGGTGCTGAGCCCTGTCCTCAGGGAGAGCCCCACCCAGGTCATTGGACAACCAGGGCCTGTCCTTCCCTCAGCCCCCGTGGGGCTCTGTTCTCTAGGAACCACAGGGAGTCGGGATTCCAGTGTGCAGGGCCCTGAAGCCGGGCCCGGTGTGAGCCCTTTCCCTGGGCAGCCAGCACGCTTCTGACAACTTCCGCGCTTCCTTCAACTTCCGCCTTCACAGGGAGCAGGGGTGGGTGGGGGCTACGAAGATGGGAGGAGGAGGTGGAGTGAGCGTTTTGGCCTGAGTGAAGGGAGACTGAAAGCACCAAGGGACTGAAGCAGAGATTCTGTATTTATGTGAGCTGATTTTACTCTCTCGTTTCAGAACATACACAGCCCTGCTCTGGAACACGCCTCTGTGGGATTTAATACACAGTCCTTGTCAACGTTGACCTTCAGCTATGGAATCGGTAAATATTTCTCTGTGTTCTTTCTTATCAATTTGTGTTATTTTCATTGGTTTGTAAAAATGAGTATCCGAATAATGCCTGAGTCTGCAGGTTGATTTTCTTGGGCTTGATAGTGTTTTAGCTAAATGTCTTGACTTTTGTTCTAGGTATCACTTAGGGTGTTTTCCGATTGGTTAGCAGTGAGCTCTCAGGGGTCAATGAATAGCATCGTCGGTGCCACAGTGAGAGGAATTCTGCTGAAAGATGTAGATAGGTTGGTAGCCTAGTCTGTAAAAGAAGTTTACTTCTCTTCAACAACTTCTAATTTTCCCTATCCCCACATAGTCTG
Source organism: Lepilemur ruficaudatus (assembly GCA_963574885.1). Classification (NCBI taxonomy): domain Eukaryota; kingdom Metazoa; phylum Chordata; class Mammalia; order Primates; family Lepilemuridae; genus Lepilemur; species Lepilemur ruficaudatus. The sequence continues at coordinate 114,860 of CAUYRT010009166.1, read as the reverse complement.
GAGACACTGAGATGCTGTGGTTGCTGTGTTTGTTGTGTGATCTGTGCACATTGCATTAAGAATTGACATGCAGGATAGCTTTTATATTCCACTGGGAGTGTGGTCATCACTGTCTCTGGGAGGAGGCCACACGGGCCTGGCGCAGGTTCTACTCTGGGTGTCCTGTGTGTTGACTCGTCTTGGCAGCTGCTTGTGCTCCTAGAGGCTTGAGGCCGTGTGTGTGGCTGGTGTGGTCCTTTGCTGGTTTGACTTCTTGTCAGCTCCTTGGCATCCCTGGCACATTTTTGGAGAGGGGGTCGGCTGCCTGCATGAAGACTTTGGCCTTGGGTCTGACCCAGTGTGTGTTGCTGAAGGACAAAGCCTCCGTGGGAGACGCATCGTGACTAGTTGTTACTTGTCCTGTGTGTGAGTTGATAACAAGTGGAAAGAAAACTGGCTCCTTTTAGTTTTCATTATCTTGGCCAAGTGTTAGTGTTTTAAAGCAAAACGGTCCAAACATACGTTATCGATTTGTGGTGGTGTTAACTCCTAGCAAACGTGAAGGAAACCTTTCCTGCCGCTTCCTTCGTGAATTTTCTTAGTCTGTTGTGTCCGTCCTTTATCTCAGCCACTGGAAATGCACTGATTGGTTTCTTCACTTGACTGAGTATTTCCTTGGAAGTTGGGAATGGGGCTTGACGGAAAGGGAATCTGCGATGTCCCCGGCCACAGGCCTAGAGTTATCTTCTGTAATCTGCAGGGTGGGTGGCGTTGAGGAGCCAGCCTGGGCAGTGGGCGTGCCAGTGACCAGGATTCACAAGTGGGTTCTGCGTGGTTGTCAAAGCAGGGATGGGTCACGGCGGCAGTGGGTGCGTGAGGGACCTGGAGAAGGAAGAGGCAGCCACAGGTAGAGCTGTGCCTGCCCACACCTGCAGTCGGAGCTGCGCCTCTTTCTGTGGAGTGTGGTGTTGACCTTAATGTGTAATAAGGAAAAGCAAAATGCTTTTTACCTTAGTGTTGAAAATTAGATTATTGATAAACATTTAGTGATTCTCAAAATACGTGTTTCCCTGATCAGATGGAAACAAGATATCCGCGACTCTTTGCTGGCAGAACCTGGGATTGGCCTAAGTGGCCTGGTGCTCGGGTAGATTGAGAGAAACAGCCATGTTTGGGTTTTATGGCATAGGAAGTGTTGGTTCTTTGACCGTACCAGGGTAATGGTCTAAATTGTTTAGTGCCATTTGTCACTTTGGTGAACTGTAAGTATTCAGGCAATAGTGATGTTAACAGTCTTTCTTGTGTGTGGTGATTGGAGTGAATGAATGAAGGCTGTTAGCTCTAGTCTGTTCCGGCTGCCGGGGGTGAGTGTGCAGAGGGAGTCAGGTCACAAGTATGAGGGAGGGAGCTCGGGACCCGCCGGGGCAGCACCGGTGGACTCTGTCTTGCGGGAGTTACTGAGGTTCATCCTCCATGGTCTTTTCTGGCATTAAAATTAAGGGTTTGAAAAAAAATAAATTTGCAGGTTCTGTAATATTTTTCATTGTTACTTATTCATTACTTTTTATTTTGGTCACTGAAGATGGAATATGAGTACTTTAGATCAGATTTAAGATCATTTTTTCTGACAGGTAAACTTGTTAAAGCTTCTTAAGTGTATTCTGCTGTGTCTTTTCTCCCATCTGGGTATGATTTGGGTGCCCAGTGTGGATGGATCCTGGACTGGTCCTGCCGTGAGATGCTGCCATGTGTGGCTGTGGGGATCTGGGGCCTCAGGCCATCTGTTGGCTGGGTCCACCTCAGTTTCCAACCCTGTGAAGTGGTAAGGGTAATACTTATCTTAAAGATTTCTTTAGAGATTAAATAACACTTTGTGGAAATACAACTACATGAAAATTTAAGATTTAGTATGTTTTTACCTTTCTGTAGCATAAAACTCCAGTTTCAGCTGACATCTTTCTTAGCCCAGGTGATGGGAGGGGCGCGGCTCCTGGCCACACCCCAGGTTCGTGGTGGGGATTGGCCAGCCGTGTGGGCTGCTGCCGGGACTGCTGTCCAGCACTGGCCTGAGCAACGTGTGAAATGGGGCTTTCAAATGATGTTTCCAAAAACAGCTTGGTTTTTGGAAGTGGTATATTATGATAATAAAGGCAATGTTGTATCTATTAAAGGAGGCTTGGATTTAATGTTTTATATTTTTAATTGAACACCTTTATTTAAAATAGAAAAGTGACTAGTCTTTGACTTGCTTAAATGCTGAACTCTGATGGCACTCACAGGAACGTGTGCTGAGGTTCTCTGTGCTCCCCGAGTCTGTGAGCAGCTGTGCTTGCCGCTGAGCACAGCACACACTGACACGCCCTGCACCCCTGGGCACGCCCTACACCCCTGGGCACGCCTGGCACTGGATGTCTCCTTAGCAGATGCCCCTCCCGGGTGCTGGGATGCCCGGTCTCCGGCACAGGGCTGGAGTGGGGAGGGTGGGAGTGTTGTCCTTGGCAGTCCCACTGAGCCCTCTGGTATTGAAAGCAGAGAGAGAAGCCCTTCTTGGGGTACTCAGTCATTAGGTTGTGGCCTGGGCACTTGTGCTGGCCTGTGGCTGTGGTTCCTGGGGACTATTGACAGGGCCTTGGGACTAGGCTGGAGTTTGTAGGCTTGTAGGGAATTTGTAGGTCCTAATGCTAATTCACTTCCCTTTTTCAACATATAAAGTTTTTGTTTGGATTTAGAAATTGATGACAAAGCATACTTTACTTCATTATCAAAGAAATATGCATAGCTAATTATGCAAATATAAATTACTGTATTTTTAGTGTAATCAACTTTTATTGTAATTTTAGGGTTCTAAAGAATTTTTGTAGCCAGGCTCCCTTAAACTACAAATAACTTACAGAATATGAGATGTTATTCAAATTAGATTTATTAAGACAAAAATTAGCAGTTGTGTCCAGTTTTCCCCAGAAGCTTGGTGTCTTCCTCTCCACAGCTCGTGCTGATAGCAGCACTCAGGAGCTCTTAGTCCACTGCACCTGAGCTGCCGGAGAACTCTGGTGCCCAGGCTGAGAAAGTTTGGGAAGTCAAAGCAGCTACAGCAGGTGGCATTAGTCCTGGCTGTCAGGATCGCGTTTTTCCTGTCTGAGTGTTTTTAGCTGGATGGGCCTCTGGTCTCTGTGACCTCCACTGAACTGGGGGGCAGGTAAAGATGGTGCTGGCAACCCAAGAAAGGTTTGTGGGCTATGAAGGACTTCATTTCTTGGCTATCCATAATATTGCTATTATTTTCTTTCCATTAACTACAGTGGTTCTCATGGGGCCAGTATTTATTTTATTTTATTTTGTTATTTTTAGAGACAAAGGTCTTGCTCTATTGCCCAGGCTGAAGCGCAGTAGTGATGACAGCTTGCTGCAGCCTCAAGTTCCTGGGCCTCAGCGATCCTCCCACTCCATCTACACACGTGTGCCAATGGGACCGGCTGTGTGTTTTATTTTTTAATACCATCAGTTTTTAAAGCTGGCTTTAGGGATATTTTTCCCTTCATGTTTTTATATTTGATGATAAAAAGGTTTTGCCTGGATCTGGAATAGAGTAGATGCTCAATAAGTCCTGTTAAAATTAAGATGACTGCTGTAAAGACACCAAAGTACCTTTTTACTTTCCTGCTTGTTTCTTGCTGAATGTAATTGAGTTCCTGTAACGAATAAGGACTCTGTTCACCTTAAAAAATGTCATTTGTTAGAAGAAGTTTCACTTATGAACTTGCTTAGATTTTGGTGGGAGGAAGGAGACTGAGGTCCATTGTGGCCTGAGCACCCTAGGGCTGGGCTGAGGTGAGGTGTCTGGGGAGTGGCCAGGAGGGTCTGGGAGGCATCTTCACGACTGGCCAGTGGGTTTCTCGGGTTCTGGTGTGAACTGGTCTTTGCCTGCACTCCAGGGCAGGTTTCTTGGGCACTCGCTGTTCGTGCTGTCTGCTGGGAAGAAGGGTGTGTGATGTGCTGGGTGTCGACAGAGCAGTGCTGGTGGGCGTGGAGGGTGAGCTGCCTGAATGTGAAGATGTGGTGTCTGGTCTGGCCAGCGCATTCTGTCTCCTCTTGGTGGCAGTTGTGGTCCCTCCTAGTTTCTCTTGCATGTGGAGATGCTGGATGTGCAGCTGAGTGGGCACAGGGTGGTGAGGTGGGAGCAGTAGAGCGCTGGGGCCAGGGCCCCAGGGGTGGCGCCAGCACATGCGCAGGGAGGTGGGGTGGGCACCATCTCCCAGGTATGGTCCTGGGGGTGTGGACAATGGCAGCCACACCAACATGGACTCCTGAGCCCTGGGCCATGCAAGGGCCCCCCAGGGCCTCCTGCCCTTGTTGCCTGACTTTCTGCTTGCCAGCCACTCAGGAAACCTCGTGTGGGGGCCAGGCAGCTGGGACATGTTGACTTTGGCAGTGGGAGCGGCTAGAATCCTGCTCAATGTGTGGAAACAAGCACACTCCCACACGAGCACACACACGGCTTCTTTCTTGCCCTGACCACCTGTGTGCTCACTAACAGCTCCTGTCTTCCTCACCCTAGCCCTTCCATCCTAGCTCTGACTTTGCCCAGGATTGAAGCTTCCTTGGCTCAGAGGGCTCTGCCTGGGCGTCTTAGGTGAGGTAAACAAACCAGGAGGGCTCCTTGGGAGTTAAAGGACACTCTACTGTTACAGCTTTTGACTGTGTTGACCTTTTGTGACCTTTTGTTAACTGGATGGTTTGTATATTGGAAAAATAATCCCTGGGGCCATGTTAGCACATCAACAAGATAGCAGTGCTTTTGGGACCCTGCGTATTTCTGGAGGGTAGAACCAGAGTGGTGGGCAGAGGGCAGAGGGTGGCCTTCATAGCCCAGGGTGCCCCGGCCCTGCAGGATGTCTTGTGCCTGGTCTGCAGGCCTGGACCATTGCCCACCACCACTGTCCATGGATCTTCTGCTTCTGTCCACTTTCTCCATCTCCTGGTAACAGCCTCTGTTTAAAATTATCTTGTTTTTTGTTATTGGGAACTATAGTTCCCAAACATTGCTCCCTGGTGGCTGACTAAATGCTGCCTTTGGGCACGGGCTTTATAATGATTTCATGAGAATATTAGGTGGTGATCAAAGGACTGTACCCACTGTGTTGGATTCCATGATGTGAAATTTTATGTTAAAATTCTGTCCTGTAGCTGCACAGCAAACAGTGTTATGCACATTTAGATTGAAATTAAGAAGTGAGGCTGGGCGTGGTGGTTCACGCCTGTAATCCTAGCACTCTGAGAGGCTGAGGCAGGAGGATGGCTTGAGCCCAGGAGTTTGAGGTTGCTGTGAGCTATGATGACATCACTGCACTCCAGCCGGGGCAACAGAGTGAGACTCTGTCTCTATAAAAAAACCAAAAAACTGAAAGTTGCCAATTTATATGTGACCAGATATTATTAAAGAAACTCTATAAAATGCCAGGGTATTTTGGCATGGTACTACCATATTTTTTTTTTTTTTTTTTTTGAGACAGAGTCTCACTCTGTTGCCTGGGCTAGAGTGGCGTGGCGTCAGCCTAGGGTACTACCGTATTTTGAACTTCAGTATCATAGTTGAAACTTCTAGTAGCATACAATCAGTTTTCCTGTTCGTTGGGTCAGTTTACCTGTCTGGCTCAGCCTTGCCCTATATGTTTTCGTGCTGCTATGAACAGAGCACAGAGGCTGACGCTCCGGGAAATACCAGCTGCAGCTAATGAAGGAGGAGGGGGTGTGGGAGGGAGCTCCCCCACCCCAACCCTGTCCACAGGGGATCTTTGACGGAGTGGTTTTGTTGGTGGCTTGGGGTGGTGGAGCCTGTGGGATTTGAGCCTTGTTGAAGCCTGGTTACTGATAGGCCTAACGCTGGGACGGGGCCTGAGTCCTATGGGGACGGAAGGTTGGGGCCACGTGTGGGTTTATAGCCAAGTGTGGGTGGTGGCTCGGCTGGAGAAAAGGTTCATCGAACTTCCTCGAACCACAAACCTCACTTTAAAAAAAAAAAATCCCTTTTTTCTGTACGAGGCTGTGCTCTTCAAGGTGCCCGATTCCAGGCCTTAGGGCTTGTGCTGTTCTGTCCCACCCACGCCAGCCGCCCGCCAGCCCCGCTCTGGCCTTTGTGCAGGTTGTGTTCTGCATCCCTCACCTCGGGACTGCTGTTCTCCTTCCAGTGTGCTGGGGTGGCGTGTCCCTGCTTGGCCTCCTGGGCTGGAGCCTCTGTGTTCCATTGGCCTTTCCTGTGCTCCTCCCGTCCTGGGAGAAGTCATACTCAAGAACAGCCTGCGTGTTTGTATCGTCCAGTAACTCTTAAGGTCTGTGAGAGGCTGTCCTCCGCTGGGCCTCTCATAGACCTTAAGTTATGGTCTCTTTTTTTCTCCTACAAAACCCTAGGAAATAGCACTTTCTACATTTTTTTTGTAAGAAGATTCTAGGCTTCAAAAGATGTTGAGGAAGTAGGGTTTTCAAGATGCCCCAGCTCGTCATGGCAGAGTGAGTGGTTTGAGCGTTGGGGTCTGTCCTTGTCTATCTATTGTGCTGACCCAGAGGGTTAAGGTTAGGGTCAGCATTTGGCTCCAGGGAAGGTGGCAGGTGCATTGAGTGAGGGGTTGTGCTTTGGGCACTTGTGTCGCCTGGACAGGACCGGGTCTGGGCCCCTTTTTCAAACTTGCCTGCTCATCTGGAGGGCCTGAGTATGCAAGTGCACTTGAGTGTCTTGCTCCTGGGCAGCTGCCATGTGCCTAAAATGTGCATGGGCCAGAGCAAGGCCTGGAAGTACAATGAAGGAAATCTAGGCTGGCTATTCACACCTGTTCGGGGTCACGGTGAAGCTGTCTCCTAAAAGCCTGTGTGCCCGTCCTCCACTTCCTCCTGTGTCTGGCCAGGTGCCGGCCACTTTGCCCCTCTCCTCGAGGTGGTTGTGACAGCCTCACTCTTCTCTGGCCTGAGGCTCCTGTCCCAGAGCCTGGGGCCCTGGGAGAACCTTGGTGGAAGGGATTTCTAAGGGGACGCTGGCTTGAGGTTTCCCAGGAGCCTGTTGGCTGAGTATCTGCAAATACCCAGTTCATGGGTGAATCCTGGAAGCTGCCTTGGCCTCTTCCGGTTCCTTGACAGGGTCACACTTATGCAGTGTGACAACTTTCTGTTGTCTGAGTGAGAGACAGGCTTTAGGGGCGGAGCTGTGCCCCTGCCTGGCAGCTGTGGCTGAGGAAGACAGCTGTGATTTCCCACATGTTGCTGTAGGCGTTGTCTCTCTTTATCCAATAACTTATCAGTTTGGCTTTCTTAAGTTACCAGATGACAGGTTTGAACAGAGGTGTTCATTTTTTGGCTCTGTGTGTGTGGCTGTCATCCCACAACTGCCATGCCAACCCTGGGGAGGTGGGTGCTGTTCCCACTGGGAGTGGGGCAGAGGGCAGTGGCCTGTGGCTGGCACTCCAGGAAGGGCAGTTCAGCTTTGCTGGGTCATCCTGTGTTTCATTCTCAGCTTCCTCTGTAAACTTCTGACCATGTTGTCTCCCGTTCGTCTTTCTCTGTCAACTCTTTCCAGTCCTTTCCTTAAATGCTGCTGTTGCTTAGGTTTCCTGTGAGGCTGTTTTCGTCGGTCTGCGTGTTCTTACGTGTTGCGATGTGTTTCCCAGGACCTCTCCTCCTCCTTCCGTGCTCCACGGTGGTCCTTCTGCTGTCCCCGGGAGGGCATCCGTATCTCAGGAAGCCAGTGCCCTGAGACGCATGCTTTGTCCTGCGCTGTTGGTTATGTCAGCTCCAGGGAGACACTTGACCTGCCTTCTCTAAAGAAATCTGTCCCTGTCCTTCCTGCAGTCAGAGGCTGACATCCGAGTGGTGGATTCTGGGCTGTCTCTCCTGCCCTGTGCTCCCTGTCTGTTTTCTGTCCCCCAGGTGGTCAGTGTCGGGGAGAGTGCATCTGTCTCCCTCACAGCAGGCCGCCTTGCATGCCTGTGTGCTGAGTAGAGAGGCATTTCCCGTGGACAGGCTGCTGAGTCCATGTGGGGCACCTTTGTCTCTTGCCTCCTCCAGGGCTGACTGCTAGTCCCAGAGCACGTTTGGTGGTCTGGGATTTGCTCCCAGCCCCGGACGTCGGGGAGGTGGTGCTCAGGGCTGTGTGTGACGGGAGGGTCTGTGCTCTGGTCAGAGCTGTGGGCATAGAATGTGTCTGTACTGGAAAATGTGTGTGTGTGTGCCAACTCAGAACTGAAGGTCTGGAAGGGCTTCTTGCCCACAGCACTGAACTGTTACCAAGTTTTTATAATTAGGAAACAGAAAACAAAGGGCATAACCAGACTTAGGAGCTTGGTGATCTGGCTCATGTTTGCTGGAGATGAGTTGGATTCACGGTGATCCATCCTTTGCTCTGAGGATCGCTGGAAGGAGACGTGGGGAATTTGAGCCGTAAGTACCAGGGTCTGGGTGGGAAGAGGAGCTTTCTGGTTGGCTTTGGCACCCCAGTGCCACATGTCCTGACAAGTGACTGTCAGTGCATGCCTCACGTGCAGCAGTCAGGAAGCGTGATAAGAAAGTTGCTGGCATGCAAAGAGGCTCTCGAGCATAGGTGATTGCAAAGTGCACCACAGAACTCAGTCTGCCTCGCACAGCGGACTGCACGTTCGCCACTGGTCCCGTAAGAGTATAAGTCGTATTTTTACTGTACCTCTTCTGCTTCTAGCTACGTCTAGATACACAGATAGTTCCATTGAGTTACAGCTGCCTGCAGCGTTCAGCACAGGACGTGCTGCGTGGGTTTGCAGCCCAGCAGACCGCACAGCCGAGGCTTGTGGTGGGCTGTGCCGTAAGTGCACGCTGTGGTGCTCGCGTGGGGCTGAACTCGCCTGGCAGGGCATTTGTGAGGATGTGACTCTGTTGCTAAGCAGTGTGTGGCTGTACTATATTTTCTCTTCCCTTTATTGCATACGTAGGGCATCTGTTACTAGCTAGTGAAAATTATTTGAGAGCATAGGTTCTGGGGAAAAACTGCTCTGAAATTCAGTTAGAAATAGCAATACAGAAATAGGATAGGACCAGCCCCCGGCCGTGGCTTGTTAGGGAGTGGGCCCCAGAGCTGCACCCCTGCCTGCCCCGTCCATGGGAACGTTGTCTGCTGTGAAACTTAGGAAAGGGGGCTCAGCAGGCGGTGAGCAGCGGGTGAGTAGCTTCACTCCAGCCGCGTTTACAGCCGCTCCCTGTCACTTGCATCGCCGCCCGAGCTCTGACTCTGGTCTGCGGTTCACGTAATCCCGTTGCTTGCACCGTGAGATAGTGGTGTTAGGCCTTGGGGTGGGATGCTGAGAGGAGAAGCTTTTAGGTGCTTCGTTTTGGAAGTCTGCTTTCAGTTTATTTAAAACAACACACTGCATTTGCAGTGGTCTGTGGTTACCACTTTTGCTAATGTTCGCGTGCCCATGCTGAAGGAAAGAATGCCAACCAAACGTTGGCAGTGTGATTTACGTGGCGATTTCTCATGTGTGGAGTAACTTTGAAAATCAAAGCGTTTGGAACCATGATGTTCGTCATCCTCAGAGCGGCTCGGCGAGGCACACAGAGATGAGCTGATGGCTGTGCGGCCCGTGGTGCTCCTGGCTCCTCCGGTTTACCTCCTTGCCTGTGACTGTGTGCGGAGTTGCACACGCCGCTTGGTGGCGCGGACGCGGTGATGCTCAGAGTTTCTCACTCTTGGGATCAGCGTCTGTGTCTTCTCCGTGGCTCAGACGCCCTGGGAGGCACTGCCAGGGCACGGCCTGACTGACAGCTCTCTCCCAGTCTGTGGCATTTTTAAGGCAGCTTTTCTGTTTCTTCCCTTTTACCCCAGATCGTTTAAACCAATGCGTCGTTTTCTGAAGGACACTAGAATAACAAAATAACATTTTGTGGCCATTAATCCTTTAAAATGCATAGAAAAATTTTACATGGGAGGCATAATAGGTTTCTACATTTTAAGTGTTTTCAGTGAAAGCAATTTTTTTTTCTTGCCCTCCCAGAAATTTGGCTTCCTTCCCACAGTTCCATTTTCTTAGTCACACGGATGTTGGCGTTCTCAGAGGCATCTGCTTGTGATCCAGTGCTTTGGGGGTGAGGGCACCCCAGTGTCTGTCACCGGGCTGCTCCTCTCAGCGCCCACACTGCCGGTGGACTTGCTGGCAGCATCGCCGTCCGAGCCGCCTGCGACCGTGTCTGTTGCTGTCTGTTGGCGCTGCCCTTAAACAGACTTGTTCTGGGTGGGAGTGGCGCAGCTGCGCTTTAACTCCCGGCCAGCAGCTCACTTGGGTCCACGCAGAGTCTGCCACAGTTTGGAATTTTGATCATATATCTGTCACGTTTTGAATCTCTGGCATTCGTTTGCCTGTGTTAGTCTTGTGATCTTGCTACTTTTTGTGCCCTGTCATATAAAAATGCATCTTGGAACCCCCTCTCTGGGAGGCAGCAGGGTTTTCGTGTAAGTGGTCTGGAGTCTTTGCCAGTTTTGGGGAGTACTTCTCTTTTTAAGCTACCATCATTGCCTCTCCTGGTTGAACACGTGCTAAGTTGCCTTGTTTGTGGATTTCCTGGGATCGCATGACAGCCCTCCGCGCCTCAGCCTCAGCTCAGGGATAACGTGATCCTCACCACAGCAACTCCTAGGAGGCAGGAACAGCGTCCTGTGTTCCCAGCTGCGATCGCAGCAGACAGATTTCTGGGTTCTGCTGAGATCAGCCAGGAGGGAGTGACAGGGCCACACAGCGACTGCTTTATTTTTACTTTTATTTTTTTCACATTTAGAAATACTATCTTTAATTTTAAATTTATGGTTGTCGGAAATTTGTGAGAGTGCCAGCTATCTTGAGGGAAACTTCGGAGGAAACTGGCTAGTAGATGGTTCGATTAAACGTCTTTCACCCCCATACCCAGGTTGGAGGACGGATTTGCGTGTCAGGACCACACAGACCAACACCAGAGTTGCTCTGGCTCCGCCCTGCCTGGCACAGCTCACCATCTTTGGGGCTGTAAGTTGCATGCTCTGGCTCCACCCACAGCGGCTGCTTCACAGCGTCTTGGGGGCCTGAGTCAGTGCTCTTGACGCAGGGGCGAGTGAGCACAGTGGGCCCAGGAGTGTGGGGTGTGCTTGTCAGGGAGAAATGTCTTTGAGATATTTTACCTGAAAACTTTAAGAATGTCTCATACTGTGTAGTTAATGATATATCATTGTGTATATTAATAAGAAAGTGCCATTTTGGGTCACTTACCGTCTGCACAGTCTGAGTGCTTCCGGCACCCGGTCGGGGCCTGGGTGTTGATGCCGGGTTGAGGCGAAGGGCTTGCCCCAGAGCATGGCCTGGAGCTGGGAAGGTGGCGGTGCCGCTCTGTCCCGGGCCACAGAGCCAGGGACGGCCACACCTGTGCTGGGTGCCTGCCTGCATGTCCCCCACTTGCTTCCCATGGTGGCCTCCTCTGGAGCCGTCCCCTGGCTGCGTCCCATCAGCGCCTGTCCTGGAGCACTGCCCTCCAAGGCTCCGTCAGTCCCGCCAGTGCTTGATGCCCTCAGAGGTCACTGAGTCTGTGGGCTCCAAATTCTTTTAAATGTAAAACAAATGAAAAATTTCTATTTGGTTGTAATTGGGAGATTTGGGGTGGAGAAAGTCTAGGGCAGAAATAGGATTTGGGGTTAGCAGGGAATAGAACTGGGGCCAAGGGTGAGTTCTGTCTTTTTATCTCCGCAGTCCTCAGTAGGGTCAGTTAAAACATCTGCCCAGCAATGTAAAGAAACACTCAATCCCAGACACCTTACTGCGGCTTGCTAAGGTTAATTATGAATTAATACCCCCAAGATAACCCCATTCTTCCTATAAAGAGCTGGTGTAAATGAAACATAGATGTCCTTATATAGTTGGCTATGCCTTTGCCTTCCCTGCAGAAAGGGTCATTCTTTTATACAGCGAACTATATAAGTCTTATGTTTACCATAAGAGTTAGGTAGACTCAGTGCCTCATAGAAAAATTAGGGTTTTCCTATAATTAAAGCAGTTCATGGACATTGAACAAAACTTAGTGTGTTAGTTTGCCAGGGCTGCCATAACAAAGTGCTGTGAACTGGGGGTGCTTAAACCATGGGAACTTGTTCTCCCTGGTTCTGGAGTCTGAGGTCTGAGACCAAGGTGTCAGCAGGTAGCTGCTTCTGGGGGATCTGAGGGAGGATGTGTTTCAGGCCCCTTTCCAGCGATGGGTGGTTTCTGGACAGTCTTTGATGTTCTGGGCTGGCAGTAGATGCGTCATCACAAGCTTCCCCTTCTTGGTGGGGTAGGGCCCACCCTAATGACCTCATCTTAGTTTGACTACATCTGCAGAGACCTGTTTCCACATCAGGCCACATTCTGAGGTATTAGGGGCCAGGACTGCAGCACACTATTTCTGGGAGACACATTTCAATTCATAACACTGGTAAATAAAGTCAAGTATAGAGAAGAAAGTGAAAGTCTTGTGTAATCGTACTGCCCAAGATAAAACATGTAAATTTAAAAATTTGAATGTTATATATTTTTACCAAATAAGGATCACACTGTATATAAAGTTCCCTGTTCTATTTTTTAAAACTTAGCATTAATTTCCCATAATCCAGATGTGATTTTTAATGTCTGCATAATCTAGAGAGAAATTTATAACGTGACTGGTAAAGTTTTAGTTGCAGCATTTTGTAGCAGACGGGACTTGTCCTCTGGCTCCCTGACCCTCCCTTCCCACTTTGTGGGCTGCTAGGGGGGCTGCCTGCAGGGCTGGGGGGCACGGGGGTGTCAGGGGTAGGAGGCAGGGTGTGGGGTCTGCACACTGCTTTGCAGGTGACCAAACGCCCAACACAGGGAGGGAGGCCTGGGTGCCTCTGATGTGTAAATCCGGTGTCCTTGGGGCCTTTGTGGACTGGACTCCACTTTTCCCTGGGAACTGACCCAGCACTGTGAGCTTTGGGAATCCAAGCCCCTTCCTGCCTGTACATTTTGTCTTTTTGGCAGCAGGATCACTTTACAGCAGTTCAGGTCCACATCAAAATTGAGCACAAAGCAGGGAGGGTTCCCGTGCGGCTCCAGTCCCTCACGCACGGCCCCGTCAACACCCCAGAGGGGACGTTTGTTACAACTCACGAACCCACACTGCTGTGTCGTCACCCGGAGTCCGAGCTTCACATCAGGGCTCACTCTGAGGCTGGATGTTCGGTGGGTTTGGACAGATGTGTCATGACACAGACCCACTGCTGCAGAGCCACACAGACACCCTATGCTCCCTACTCATCCCTCCCTCCCCACCCCCTGCCTTCCACTGACCTTTTTACTGTCTCCGTAGTTTTGCCTTTTCCTGAATGTCACAGAGTTGGAATCATACAGTGTGTAGCTTTTTCACGTGGTTTTCTTCCACTTAGCAGTGTGTACCTAAGGGTCTTCAAGTGTTTTTGTGACCTGACAGCTCATTTCTTTAGGGCCTAATAACATTCGGTGTCTGGATGGACCACAGTTGGTTTATCCACTCACCCACTGAATAAGGACATCTTGGATCACTTTTAATTGTCTCTCCAATCTTCTCTTATGGAGAAGTAAGCAGTAAACAAAGCCAGCCACTGACCTCTCTGTTGCCTCGAGGATGCTTTTGCTGTGTGATGGTGCCCTGTCCCCAAGCTCCAAGCCTCCTGGTCTCTGGCAAGAGGACGTCATTCCAGGGCGGTGCAGCCGTCTGCTTGGGGAACACCTGGAATACCTCACTGAGAAACCATTTGTATAAAACAAAGCATGGAGTTTGTTAACAATTTTTAGACACTCTAAAGTTGTTGTTGAGAGAGAGGGAGATGATTATAGTCTTTCTGGGGTCTTTGAGACCTAGGCCTGAGGCCCTCCCTGCTCCAGGCCCCGAGTGGAGTGCAAGAGACCTTTGCCTGCACCGCTTAGTTTGCTACAGAGATGGGACTGGTGGTTCCTAACCTGGGTTTAGAGCACTAACAATGTAACAGGATCTTTAGCTATTCCACATGTCACCAAATTCTCAAACACAGTTTAATGTTGCTTAACTCACTGTGGCCCTTTCTAGCCATTTTTGATAGGTGAATGCTGCACACTGAGTGGACAGCAGTGGTGGATGCTTGCCAGTCCCGTGTCAGCATCTGTAGCATCTGCAGCCCGTCCTCCCCCGTGTGCTGTCGCAGTGGCCGCAAGACCTGCGGGTGTCCTCTCAGGGCCGCCACCTCTGTGCGCCTCTCTAGTTCTTCACTGTCAGGCAGGAGGTGTCCGAGTTAGATGGTTTTGGATAATCTTCATCTTGACATTCAGAGGACGGTCCTGGGCCAGGATCTACAAAAGCGCACCGTAAAATTGGGCATCATGTATCTTATTCTTTTTTTTAAATTTTTTTAAAGTCGGGGTCTCACTCTGTGGCCCCAGGTAGAGTGTAGTTGTGTTGTCACAGTTCACTGCAACCTCAAACTCCTGGGCTCGAGCCTTGTATTTTATTATTTTTACTGAGTAAAAAGGGAAAAAGTTAAGTCCCAATCATGCCTCAGCCTGAAGCACATGGGCCCCTTGCTATCCCAGTCCTGGTCCTGTAGCCCACGGGGCACACTGCCGGGCACCACACAGCTCGGTCTCCTCAGAGGTCCTGTCTTCATGTAGAAAGGAGCTCAGATAGCAGAAGGGTCCGCTGGGTGCGCCAGACCTGCCTCTTTGTCATTTGGTCTCCCCTGGGCTGCTGATGGGGAATTAGGCAGCTCTGGGAGTCCAGGGTCATTCTGAGGGGCAGCCAGGAAGCTGCGGCTTCTTTAGGGAAACATTCAGGTTTGTATTGGGGGTGGGAGAAGGGAAGACTTGCCCTTGGCCCCTAGGAGCTTCACCAACAGAGCAATTCACAATAAAGCAGATTAATAGGAGAGTCACAGATTACATATCATGTGCTCGGGGGAGAATCACAGAGTGGGGTCCACAAGTTTATGTGCCCTTGTTTTAGAGGGGAGGTGGGGGGTAGGGAATAGAGCGAATTCTCTGGAGGGGCAATACGGGGTTACGGGGAGGATAAATAAATACTTGGGAGAATGGGGGGGGCAGATTTACTTACAAATGATCCTCTTTGGAAATTAACCCAAGAGACAGGACTATTTTAAAAATGGGTTGGGCCAGGTCTGGTTGCACTCCTGATCTTAGTGTGGTAGATGTTGAGATGAAGGGAGGGGAAGGAAAAAGAGTTGTTCTTGGTAAGTCTGAGTGGTCTTCATGCAGACGGACGGAGAGCCCCTTCTGAAGGCTGTTGATCTGTAAGGACCTTTAATTCAAAATACTCTTCATACCAAGGAGTCATATTTTGGGGTGAAATTCCCTGAGCTCCTTCAGTATATGCATACCCAGTTGACAGCATTTATGGTGGAATCCAAACAGACAGACACACCAGCAGTCTTGTGGGTGAGGTCTTGGAGATTTTCATGACAGGGCACCAAAGTCCAGCCAGTTGTTTGTGTCATAAATGTTAGCAGCAATGGGAAGCTCCCCTCAGGTCGCAGGGCTTTCTCTCCTCTTGTGGGCTGCTTGGATTCTTCACCTGCGTGAGATGCAGCACCACGCACCAGTCACTTGGCAGACACTGGTCTGCTGAGTGACGTTTGTCTCCAGATGTTGGCGCCTCTGTTTTACTACATCAGAAAATCCCCACTCGGCTCGTCAGAGAAGCCTTGACTTCCCCAGAAGCTGCTTGCTCGTGGTCAGGTTTTCCAAAATTCTTGCCTTTGAAAGCTTGAATTTTTTTTTTTTTTTTTTTTTTTTTTAGCATTGACAACAAATTGATCAGGTCTTTTCTCTGAAGTTGCAGCCCTCTTTTGTTTATTCTACAGAATGCTGTGCCAGTCCCATGTCTGAACAACTGGAGCTTGTATATCCATACGTGAGAATGGTGTTTCCTGAAAAAAACGCTGTTGTCCTTGGTGTGTGGAAGTGTTAACTGCAGATTTGTCATTTTATTTTGGAGGATATGCACAAGATGAGTTCTGACAGCTTGGGATTTAATGCATTTAAAAATTATTGCTTCCTCAGAGAGGCTCTTAAGTTGATTGGACCATGATGCAAGGGTCCCCCAGCCAAACAGACAGTGTTGTTATGAAAATAATTTCAAACTTGCAGCTGCCCTGAAAGGGTGCAGGAATCCCCAAGGCTCCTCAGACCACACTTAGGAAACAAGAAACAACTGTACCAAGCTATTCAGTCTGTGTGAGGAAATGCAGGGGAATGAATCAGCTCGGCCACAGTGCTTATTGACAACTTAAAAAAAAAAACCTCACACCCCTAGGAGAATCTTGTTTGTATCAGTTGCCTCCCCCAAGATGTATGCTGGCAGATCTTTGTGTGGTTTCAGAGGGCTCCTGATGGGGTGGACCCTGGGTAACGAGCGCTCTCCTGGAGTTCTATGGAAATGTAAAAATCAGTTTCTCTGTAGAGTAGATCTGCGCATTTGCACCTGGGTGCATCAGCACAGACTCAGCACACATCTTCAGCTGTGGGCTGGCACCACAGAGCTATTTCTCCTTTTTTTGATCTTGGCTTTTGGTGCATGCCAGTAGCAAACAGACCACGTCCCCACAGTGCAGGACAGGTTTCTTATCTAACAGCCTGCCACCGGGGTCCTTTCTGCTGGATTCTGCTCCCAGGATTATGGAGCTGGAAGAGGTCCAACCCATCCCTGGGCATCGCTGGGCTGTTCTCTGGGGCTCATCTCATTCACTTCGCTTGCATAATTCTTCTGCTAAGAAGCTCCCTCCAGACTGACCTTGCCTCTCCATTTTTAGAACAGGAAGCTCCGGGTCGCTTTAGTGGTGTTGTCTACTCCTGGCTCACTTTAATCTTGTCCTATAATTCAGCCCGGCCACTCAATTTAATAATTTGTCTTTGTTTTCCCAACTTTTGAAGTTCTTTTAAGATGATCTGGATTGCAATGACTTTTTTTATTTTTTTTTTGAGACAGCATTTCACTCTGTTGCCTGGGCTACAGTGCCGAGGCATCAGCCTAGCTCACAGCAACCTCAAACTCCTGGGCTCAGGCGATCTTCCTGCCTCAGCCTCCCGAGTAGCTGGGACTACAGGCATGCGCCACCATGCCCGGCTAGCTTTTTCTGTATATTTTTAGTTGTCCAATTAATTTCTTTCTATTTTTTTAGTAGAGATGGGGTCTCATTCTTGCTCAGGTTGGTTTTGAACTCCTGACCTTGAGGGATCCACCCACCTCGGCCTCCCAGAGTGCTAGGATTACAGGCATGAGCCACCGCGCCTGGCTGACTTTTTATTTTTATATCATGTATTTGCTGGTTTGCAGATCTTTTTAAAGTTAGGAGTTCTCTGTATTCAAATCTAAGTAGAATTGGAACAATTACTCTCTCCGAATTGGCTGCAAGAGAACCTCAAGACTTTCCGACAGTCTGCTCTAAATTGGAACCGATGACTCTGAACTTGTAAGAGATAATTCAGCTGCAGCCTGTGTTCAACTCTGTAGGCCATTTATTATGGAAATGATTATGTATAATCTTATACGTATCTTTAATGAAGCTCTGTATCGTAAAATATGACTCCTGTACTTGAAAGTGTTTTCGTGTTTTACTGAGTTGAAGAGGAGGAGAAAATAGCTGGCTTTTCTGCAGCAGGTATTTTTATATTAGGAAAAGTTTTATAACTATTGAGAGGGAGAGGACAAGGTTGTTTGTTTCCAGTGACAGGGAAGCCCAGTGTGGAATTGCAGTCTTAGGATGTGCCTGCGTCCTGGAGAGGAGCAGGTTAGAGACCTCCGGTGACATTGGCTTGTAGCCCTGGGGTGGCCTGGGTGGCTGGCCTGCACCTGGGCCCCCGTGGGTGGAGCTCTTCACAAGGTGGGTCGGGGGAGAGGAGCATCCCTGTGAATTGCTGATGCTGTGGGATTCAAGTAATCAAACACCGCTGGTCCCTGCCTCATCCATTTCTGGCAAGCAGTGGTTTGATCTCTCCCTCCTCAGAATTAAATCAGTCTCTATTATAAAAACTCTGTGATTTTTTTTTTTGGCACATATTTTTTGACACACCTACTCATGCAGATTAAAATGATAATTTTCACTGATATGTTTCCTTCTATTCATTAAATATTTGCAGCTATTATGTGCAAGCTGCTGGTTTTCCAGAATGAGGGTGACAGGCCTACCTGGATTGCTCCTTCCTGTTGGCATCGGGTGGCTGCTTCCCCTTTTAGTCCTTATGTAGCCTCTGGGGTGGGCATTAGCGTTCCACTTAAAAAAGAGAAATTAATGTTCCACGTGTGTGGGGAACTCCCTCTGTCCCAGGTGTCCTTGTCCGTGAGGCTGTGGAGTCACCTGTGAGCACAGGCGAATGAGGCTGGCATCCTGCCTTCAAGATATTTATGGTCCAGCAGGAGGCTGCCAGGCCTGAGTGGGATGCTGCGGCTTCTGTGAGAGGAAGTGTGCGTGGCTGAAAGGAGGGAGCCCATGTTTCTTGGGGGGGCTGGGCTTGCCAGAGGCTCCCTCAAGAGGCAGCATGTGGGTGGGCTTTGAATAATAAGTAAAATTTGAAGAAATGGCCATGATGTTTAGTTTTTTTCCTTCAACCCACTGCAGTCTAGAGATGGTCATGTAGTTTAGAAAAGGAATTTTGGGTGAAGGACACAGAAAAGTCCTTACAGAATATAGACCACGGGCTCACTACAGATGCAGGGCACAGGGGCAATGATGAGACACATGGTCACGCTCAGTGTTTTCTTGCTGAGATGATGGACTTGGTTATAATCATACCCAGTTCTTTTTTTTCTAAAGGAGTGTTTAGAGAAAAGCAGTCTTGGGGCATTTTTGCTGGAGAACCTACCAGGGGGCTGTCGGTGAGCTTGACAGTCTTGCTTGGGTGAGCTCTGGGAGTCTGTCGTCTACAGCGGGTGTAGATGCTGGACTCGGAGGGCCACTGGAGACAGGGCCTGCCCACGTGCACGCGCTCAGTGACTGTCTCGAGTTAGAGGGGCCTCCAGTGCCTCAGTGTGCTGCTCCTTTGCTGTTCACGTAGAACGGGGACCGGGAGGCCCACCGTTATGTCTTCACAACAAACATCGTTTTTCTTATTTTCATTCTTACCCATTGTATGAAATACAAGAAAACACAAAAAGGGGGGAAATCTACCTTAAACTCCACTGTCCAGCTAATGAACTTATCGTGTTGTTGTCCTTCAGAACCTTACTGATTTCCTGTGTACTTGTCCTGTCAGTCATTGAGAACCGCGTGTTGAAATCAGTAACAGTGTTTGTGGTTTTTGTATATATGTGTCATTCTGTCAGTTTTTACTTCATGTATTTTGAACCTCAGTTATTAGGGGTTCTGAGGGGGAAAAACCAAACTTTTTCTTCTGCTCTCACACCATGGCAACAGTCACCATAGAAGATTCTACAGCCAGATGTTGGAGGATTTCTCCCCGGCAGCAGGGGAGACGGCGTCCACTTCGCATGACACTGAGGTTTTGCACCAGATGGAAATCAACCCGTCAGAAAAGGTAGACACGTCTTTTGTCCATGGTGTTAGGATTCATGTTCTGCCCGAGTTTGGAGATACCAGTTGGAGGGGCAGAGGCCGTGGGTTTCTCTTGTTTTGTTCCTTCAGGAAGTGGTAGTACAGGCTGAGAGGAAGACTTTGAATGTCCCTGGGAATCTAAAGTCCTATCACTTTTGGTGGATTTCTGTTACCTTGCAACTTTCACCCCGAGATTAATCAGGTTCCCTTTGTGGTTCCTTCCTGTTCAAATCCCAGATGACATCTGTCCTCACACCTGTCTCACCGTAGCGTCACAGGCATCCTTTTGGCCTGAGATTATGGGTACATCCAGAGCGCAAGGTGCCTCTGCCTGCTCCATGGGTGCCGGCCTGGCAGAGAGGAGAGCCCTAGAGAGCTGGGGGTGGCCCCAGGGGAGAGGTAGGGGCTGGCGGCACCCCAGTCTCACGTTGCTGGCCCACAGTCTGCTGGAGAGCCCACCACTGAGGCCAGATGTTGGAGCATTTTCTAGTAAGTTCTTTGTTATGTGTTAATTATGCCAGTTGTGTCTGAAGTAGTGCCTGGCCGTGATGCGACTCTTCTCGAGGGGTGGCGAGGGCCAGCCTCCTGTGGTATCCTGGAGCGAGTACTTAATTCTTGCTTCTCTGCTGTTGATATGAGCCTTAGGGAAAAGTAAGTTAGGATTGTTGGTCATTGTAATTTTATAAAGTAATGTGGAACTATGCATGGCAAATTTGGATGGTCAATCCCATGGTTCATGGTTCACGTAGGAAAGTTTGCTCTGCATAGCACTTGTAATCCTAAATGGAGAAATGGAGAGCGTTGGCAGAAAAAGTCAAAGGGCACTTGTTACGAAACACTAGATTCAGTGTGACCTCATTTTTGGCTAAAAAATACACAACCTTGTTTTGCTGGAAATCTGTGGGTAGTGGGGGTTTGTTTTTTAGTTTTCTCTTAGTTTGTCAGTATTATCTTAATTCTTTTTTTTGTTTGTTTGTTTGTTTTTTTGAGACAGAGTCTCACTCTGTTGCCCAGGCTAGAGTGCCATGGTGTCAGCCTAGCTCATGGCAGCCTCGAACTCTTGGACTCAGGTGATCCTCCTGCCTCAGCGTCCCGAGTAGCTGGGACTACAGGCATTCACCACCATGCCCGGCTAATTTTTTCTATATATTTTTAGTTGTCCAGCTAATTTCTTTTTATTTTTAGTAGAGACGGAGCCTCGCTCTTGCTCAGGCTGGTTTCGAACTCCTGACCTTGAGCGATCCGCCCTCCTCGGCCTCCCAGAGTGCTAGGATCACAGGCATGAGCTACCGCGCCCGGCCTATCTTAATTTTTTACGATAAAAATGTTCTGCTTTTGTTTTCACATTAAGTGGTTATTTAAAAAGAAAGTCCCACCTCGCTGCTGCTTCCTTTCTCTGCACCCCGAGCCCAGAGTCTGGAGCGAACTAGGAGGAGTGTGTGAACCCCCGCTGTGGCAGCATCAGCCGGTGCTGTTTTTCTTAGTAACTCACAGTGGTGCGAGTATTGGAAACCCAGACAGAAAGAGGCATTTGATGTGCATAATTGAGTAAATAAACGGCAGTGTTGATCAACATGTACTTCTGTTTCTCGGATGCAGGGTGAGGTGGTGGTGAGGTGTTTATAGACCTTGGGCCACCTGGCTGTCTAGCTAGTTTCAGGTGCAGCTGAGGCTGAAGGAGTTTCTGGATTTCTTTTAACTTTGCGTGGTCATCCCTGCCCCGGTCGGTGGCCTTAAATGTTTCCGATGGCTCTGAGGCTCCAGGGAAGTGGGGGGAGGGGGGTGTCAGGTGGGAACAGACCCTGCCAGCCGTTTACCTCTGCCTCCCCTGGGCCTCAACAGAGGGCAGCCGTGGTGCAGCCTGTGAAGCTCTCCTCCTTGAGCTGGCTCGGACACTTGTGTTGGGGACAGATCCCGCATGGCCTGGTCCCCAGGTGGGGTCTGGCCTTGCCTCTCAGCCCCATCTCTTGTGGGGCTGAGAATGTGCAGTGAACGCTTGTTCATAAAGCTTAGAGTAAATCTGAAATATGCTGACAGACATTCTCCAGTCTGAGTGTAAGTCGCTGAAGGGCACGCGTTCTCTGTGCCTCGGTTTCTGTGGACCATGCTGCCCAGCGACACGCTGGTGGGCGGCCCATGTCGAGGACCCCACGTCTGCACCTGTGTTGTCTGTGGCTGGGCACTTGCTGCTAGATGGAAAGCCTCAGTGCAGGGGCGAATTCAGGAGTGATTGCTGGCTGTAGACAGTGCTTATCTGGGTTCAGGTCAGCTTTTCCCACGGTTGAGCCCTTTGCGCATGGGATTTCCCTTCTGTACTGAAAAGATTTCTTCTGGAAGAGTCCTGAGACTGCTTCTTGGAACAGCCGAGGGCACGTGTTCATGTGGAATCATTTGGTGGCCAAGGTGCAGGCACTGTGGGGATTTGACGGCCTGATGTGGGGCCTGTGGAGTGAGAGGTGTGGAGGCTCGCCCAGCTCACTCCGGAGTCCCCAAGCCTTTCCCTGCCCCCAGAGCCTCTGCATAGCTTTCCCCACAGAGGTCACAGCGTGGGAGGTGTTCTCCACAGCCTCTGGACCCTGAGGGTTTGTTGTCGTCCTGACCCTCTTCCTGCTGAGCTGGGTCTCCTTTGGGGTTGCTCTGCCCACGATTTAACTCTGAACACACCTCTCCTCTTTCTGTGAATTGTTGGAAAGTGTATCAGCTTCTGTTAAGTTACTTGTGTGGACAATTAAAACATCATAGAGCATGTTTTATAAACTAGAGTACTTGTCATAGTTTGCCTTTTTGTTGATTTAAGATTGGGGCTGTCACAACGTGAAGAGCTGTTGCTCCTTAAACGATAACTCTGGACTGATACCGGTTGGTGTTTGGGGAGTTTCTTGGTGTCTTGCTTATTCTCTTGCCCACCCTCACCGCTCTTTTTGGGTTGATTGTTTACCATTGGCTCAGGGGCTTGGGCCCCAGGGCCTGGTAGGACCTTGCGCAGTGTGCGGGAGCAGCAGGGGTACTGGGAGGAGGAGTGCCTGTTCTGTCCACCGGCTTCAGTTGTCACCGTGTGCCTGACCTCTGGAATCCGCTGCCGGCCGTGGGCCTCCTCGTCTCGTGGGCTAGCGCTGTCTGCAGCCTCCCCTCGTGGTGCTGGGCCGGTATGAAGCCCTGGCCAGCCTGGCAGACCTGTTCCCTGAGGCCTCTGCACTCTGGCCTGCTTGTGCCCTTTTCCCTGGAAGGCTGGTCAGGCTCCTTTGTTTTATTTTTGTTTTTTTTGTTTTTTTTTAATATTCTGCAAATAAACCTGTCTCCCATCGTTTTTTTTTCTTTCAACTAAGACTTTTTCTGGGCTTACAGCAAAGGTGTTGACTCTCCCCAGGCCCAGGGCACCTCCTCCCTGTGCCTGTCTGTGGCCTGTCCCCCTGGGGCTCAGGGGGCTCTAACCAGCTCAGGAGAAAAGGAATTGCAGTGGCATCATTGTTTTGCAACTGGGTGCCAGAAATGACATCTTTTCACAGTGAATTTTTCAGTAAAGATGAGGAACTTTATATATACCCATTTATATTTGGACTTGAATTGAAGCTTGAGCAGTTTGGAGATGTAGAAAATAAGAGTGTTTAGAGAACAGAGATGAAGGTGTGTGTTTTTGAGAAATGAGGATTGGAAAACTGAAAAGGTAGGTTTCTGCAGCAGGTTATTTCTTTCTAAATTTTTTAATTTCAAAATTTTTAGATTAATCATATTTCTTGAGAAATTATCGAATGCATTCTTCCTGCTAAACAATTAGAACGTTGAAAATGGAGCTGATCCTCTCTGCCCTTCATCTTCCATCTGAACTCTTTTTTTTCTTTTTTTCTTGAGATAGGGTCTCAAGAAAAATAGGGTCTCTCTTTTTCAAGAGATAGGGTCTCTCTCTGTTGCTCGGGCTAGAGTACAGTGGCACAACCGCTGCAGCCTCAAACTCCTGGGCTCAAGTCACCCTCCTGCCTCAGCCTCCCCAGCAGTTGGGACTATAGGTGCACACTGCCATGCCCTGCTGATTTTTAAAAAAAATTTTTGTAGAGTTGGGGTCTTGCTGTGTTGCCCAGGCTGATCTCAAACTCTTGGCCTCAAGCAATCCTCCCACCTCAGCCTACTGCAGTGCTGGGATTACAGGTGTGAGCCACCGCTCCCAACCCAGCTCTTCTTCAATCATGAGAACCAGCACAGCCCTCACACATCCACGTGCTGCCCTGAACTCATTGCTTCCTGGGAGACTTGTACCCCAGGCACCTGCATGGGGCGGGTGGGAGGAGTAAGGGGCAGTGTGCTGCAAAGCTCAAGTTGGACCAAGATGTGCTGGCGCTCACCTGTGGTCTTAGCAGCTCTGGAGGCTGAGGTGGGAGGATTGCTTGAGCCCTGTGGTGACACCTGTGAATAGCCACTGCACCCCAGCCTGGGCGACACTGCAAGATCCCTTCTTGGGGTTGGGGGAGGAGAGCTCAAGTGAGACTCTGGAAGTGGACTGGTGTAGAGCTCCCGAGCTGGGTTTAGACGCCCTGACTAGTGTGGAGCAGATGGTTTTCATGGCAGCGTCTCCAGTTTGTGGCCACCTGTCCCCATGGTCAGTTTTCAAGACATAATAAAAGCCCTGCTCACTGGTAACACTTGATTTGAGCTGTTTTCTTTTTTTAAATTATTTTATAACATTTTTATCCCACTTAGAAACTGGCAGAAGGTCTATGTCAGAAATTCTTAGATTTTTAAGAGGAGATAAAAATGCCTGAGCACGTGCCGCCCTCCCACGCCCTACAGAGCGTCATTGGCTCCCAGAGTGGCTTCGTGCCCAAGTCTAGGCAGGCGTGTGGGCCAACCCCACCTTCTAGTAGCAGTGAGAAAGACCCCTGGGCACATTTCGGCATCACACATTTTCAGGAAAGTTCTTTGTCCCTCGCAGGGAGTACCTAAGTGTTAGGCTTGTCACCCAGACTGAGGGACAGAACTCTGCAGCCTTCTCAGGCCTGGGCATGTCCACGACTGCCAGAGAGGCCTCTTCTCGCTCCTCAGTGTGCAGTCAGGGCCTTTATCATGATCTGGCCCAGAAGATCTTTAGCCTTAGAAAGTCCATCCCCTGCAAACACAAGCGCAAGCGATAAACAACGCCTGGACATTTCTCCTCTGTCTTCTGACTCTGGCTGCACCTCCTGCCGCCCCTTGACTGCGCTCATCACAGAAGCGATTCTTCCCAGGCAGGTGCACAGAGCAGGATGGGGGTGGGGTAGGCTTGGGCTGCCCTGTGAGGGGAGCCACTGCCACCTGCTGTGTGGAGCCTGGCCTGTGTGCAGGGCGGCCTCAGTGGTGTGTGTGTGTATGTGTGTGTATGTATGTATGTATGTGTGCGCGTGTGTACCTAAACTCATATTTTTGCATATTATTAGGTTTATGACTCAGGCTTATAGATATATTTAGATGCATTTTTCTTTTTTCTTTTTTTTTAGAGACAGGGTCTCACTTTGTCGTCCAGGCTGGAGTGGCTTCATCATAGCTCACTGCAACCTCAAATTCCTGGGATGAAACGGTAACACCCACCTCAGCCACCTGAATAGCTGGGACTACAGATGCACACCACCATGCCCAGCTAATTAAGAAAAAATTTTTTTTTAAGAGATGGGGTCTTGCTGCTATATTGCCCAGGCTGGTCTGAAACTTCTTGCCTCAAGCAGTGCTCCCGCCTTAGCCTCCTAAAGTGCTGGGACTACGGGCGTGGGCTACTGCATCTGATCACAGATAACATTTTTCTTAGCCCGCTAATGCCCAGGATCTCCTGTACACCAGTGTTTTAAAGAAAGAGAAGCCTGAGCACAGTCTAGTCCTGCTGGTCACTTGCTGGCCCGTCACTGTTGTTGTTGACCTGCCTTACCTGCAGCCTCATCTCACACAGGTAGTTTTTATCTGTGGAGGTGGTGGTGATCCGGCTTCAGTGTTACGATTTAAAATTAGTATGAAGATTGGGAATTCATGTCAGACTGATGAGTATGAGAGATGTACATGTTTGTGAAATCAGTGTATGCAGTTGACCCTCAGAATAACCAGAGGGTTAAGGATGCCGGCCCCGGAGCAGCCAGAAATCCGTGTCTCACTTTTGACTCCCCCACAGCTCAACCGCTAACAGCGGACTGTTGACTGGAATTTTCACCAATAACATGAGGGCAGGAGGAGCAGGTGCACTCAGAGTGACTTTGTGGATATACGTCGTCATTTCTGTCCGACTTTTTTATTTCTCTGAAAATGTTTCTGTGTGGTACCAGTCCTGCTGTTTGCGTTAGTGCCACTGCCCGTGTCCGAGAAGGGTCCGTGTTGTGACGGAAGTCAGCGGCAGCCCTGAGTACCCAGAACCCTCTGCAAGACGGTTTGACGCCACTTTGTTTTCTGGCGCTGCTGCTTCTGTGCCTTCTTCCTCCTCATCTGCATGGGCTCACAGGCTCTCATCTCCTTCAGATTGTGAAAGTTCTGTGAATTCCTCTGGAGTGGCGTCTGTCAGCTCTTGAATTTCTCCAAGATCTGTATCTTGAAACCGTTTTTAAATTTTTTTTTTTTCATGTCCACAGTCTCTTCCATGATTTCTTTCACTGGCTCTGTTGTAAGCCCTGTGAATTCACACACAACATCTGGACACAGTTTTCTCCAGCAGGAATTGATTATTTTGGGCTTGATGGCTTTCAAGGTTTTTGCAGTAACAACAATGGCGTCTTTTGTGGTGTAATCTTCCCAGACATTTATGATTTTCTCTGTATCAGATTCTCTTCCCTAACTTGAGAACCAACTCCATTGTGTACTGTGTGCTTTGAGCCCTAAAGGTCCTCATGACA
Organism: Lepilemur ruficaudatus; assembly: GCA_963574885.1. Lineage (NCBI taxonomy): Eukaryota > Metazoa > Chordata > Mammalia > Primates > Lepilemuridae > Lepilemur > Lepilemur ruficaudatus. The sequence continues at coordinate 88,508 of CAUYRT010009166.1, read as the reverse complement.
CCCCGATTTAGAGGCTGAATTAGAGACATTGTGTTTGGGGGCGAGTAGACGACTTTGACGCCTTCCATGCTGAACTCATGAGGCTCTGGGTGCCCAGGGGCATGGTCCAGTATCAGAAGAACATCAGGAGCCAGCCCGGTGCTGGTGAGGTGCTTCCTGACTCAGGCACAAAGCACTGATGGGACTAACCCAGGAGAAGGGCTCTTGTTGTGGTGCCTTCCTGTTGCACAGCGGAGAGTGGCAGCTGGTGTTTACGTTTTTCCTGCGAAGCTCGGAGGCCATCAGCTTTATAGATGAGGGAAGTCCTGACCATAAATGCAACTGCGTCTGCACACAGCAGTAGTCAGCATGTCCCTTCCTGCCTTCAATCCTGGTGCTCACTTCTCTTCCTTACTAGTAATGTCCTTTGTGGCCCCCCCTTCCCCCAATAGAGCACATTGATTTGCCTGCATTAAAAACCTGTTCAGGCAGATATTTCTCCTCAGTGATTTTCTTAATGGCATCTGGGAACTTGTCTGCTGCCTCTTGGTTGACAGAAGCTGCTTCTTCTGTTACCTAGACATTTTTAAAGCCAAACTTTGTTCAAAAATTATCAAACCATCCTTTGCTGGTATTAAAATTTCCAGCTTTTAGAGCCTTCACTTCCCTTTTACTTTAAGTTGTCATATAATGACTTTGCTTTTCTCGAATGATATTATATAAAGATGAGGTCTCAGCTGTGTTGCCCAGGCTGGTCTTGAACTCCTGGCCTTAAATGAACCTCCTGCCTCCGCCTCCCAAAGTGCTGTGGTTACAGCCATTGCACCAGGCCAGTATGCCTTTTATTTTTTATTTGTTTATTTTTTTGAGACAGAGTCTCATTCTGTGGCCCGGGCTAGAGTGCCGTGGCGTCAGCCTAACTCACAGCAACCTCAAACTTCTGGGCTCAGGCAATCCTCCTGCCTGAGCCTCCCGAGTAGCTGGGACTACAGGCATGCGCCACCATGCCTGGCTAATTTTTTCTATATATTTTTAGTTGTCCAATTAATTTCTTTCTATTTTTAGTAGAGACGGGGTCTCGCTCTTGCTGGTCTTGAACTCCTGATCTTGAGTGATACTCTGGCCTCGGCCTCCCAGAGTGCTAGGAGTACAGGTGTGAGCCACCACACCCGGCTCAGTATGCCTTTTATGCACCCACATAAAAGCTGCATTTCAGTGTGAGATAAAAAGATATTTTGCCAGAAGTTTTCATGTCAGCTGGTGTAGCTGCAGCTGATGGCTTCACACTTTTTTTTGTTTTGTTTTAAATGATGGTCCTTATGTTGGGCTTACCTTGCAGTTGTGGGCAGCTGCAGGTTTACAGTACATATCAAGCTACTCAGACCGAGTTTATAATGCCGTGGTTTCCCTCTGCTTCTCGGGAGCACTCCAGTATCACTCGTGGCACTTTGTATATGTCCCATAATGTTATTCAAGGTTTGTGGTATTGCACTAAACACGATGCAGAATACTTGAGAACTGTGCAAGAGTTTTGTTTGTTTGTTTTTGGTTTTTGAATACAGGGTTTTGCTCTGTCGCCAGTGCAGTGGCGTCATTATAGCTCACAGCAACCTCAAACTCCTGAGCTCTAGCCATCCTCCTGCCTCAGCCTCCCAAGTAGCTGGGACTGCAGGTATGTGTTACTGTGCCCTGCTTCAGCAAGATTGTTTTTTACCTGTAATACCCAGTTTATTGGAGAGACAGACCACTGAGGCAGAGGTGATTTGTGTCATATGGCGTTTAAAGTGGATACTGGTAACATTTGAGCTCACTGCAGTACCGACAGGAAATGGCTATGAAATGGAACTGTAGGTGCTACAGTTAATTTTATGTAGTTATGATTTAGTACTGCATCTTTACATTTATTTACATTTCTCTGAACTGCATATGGCACCGTGCACAGGCTGTGTTTATGTGCATTAATTTCTGATAACTTTTTCTAACAGACTTGTGTGTGTTTTATGGGTAGTAAATGATAAAGCAGACTAATATCTGCACAATCATTTTATGTATTCATGACACACCTAACTTTTTCTGAGACTTTTCTGTATTTCTAGGCCATGTGGCTTGTCTGCGAGTTTTTTTCAAGTTGTCACAAATCTCTAAAAGGCTTTCCAGTAATTTTATTGAGAAAACTCACATATAAGTGATCCATGCAGTCCAGACTTGTGTTGTTCAAAGGCTAGCTGTGTGTACATGCATATATATGTGTTAATCACGTAGTTACTGAACTTGTATGTTGTGATTCTTGTCCTTGTCTATCTCTTACCTGAGCAAAGATGTTAAAGTGCTTTTATTAACATTAATAAATATTAAGTGCTTTAATTAGTATTAATGCCCACTAGAGGAGATTTTCTCATCTGATTCATGGAACACAGGAAATTATAAAAATGATAATTTTCTCAATTCTCCTAAGGATGCTTCATAGATGGTACACCCTAGCAGCACAGGAGAGAAGTTAATTCATTAAATTCAGTGGCTATCTGAGGCATTCAAGTATGAATTCTCTCATGGATTCTTTCAAAGTCTTATATTAATATTTTTAAAAAGAACTGTCGTGCATAAAGGATGTATTTAAATAAAAGATAGCACAGCGATAGGAGAAGGTAAAGGAAATTACCAGTAAAATTAGTTAAAATTTTGTCTCTTGCAACACCCTCTCTCCCTGCCATTTACTGACACTTAAATGTTCTCACCACTCCAACTTTGTGGAAGTGTGGGTGAAACACAGTCTTGTATCAGCCTTGCTTTGCTCCCCAGCATGAAGTCGGGGTGCTGGCTGTAATATGGGAGGCAGTGAGGGTCGAAGTGTGTGCCATGCAGGCCCCGGCCAACAGCCAGGACTTTCCTTACTTACCCAGCAGCCACCGGGGCTCTCTTCTGGGGGTACTTGCTAGATATTAAGGGCTGTATTAATTATTTTCTATGGTCTCAGGTTCTCACAGTTCACAGATTAGTTCATGAAGTGAGATGTACACAGGATTACTAGAAGTTCAGAACAAAGAGATGTCAGGAAAGGAGTCTGGCTTTGAGGAGAGTCAGGAAGAAGTATGGGGACCTTTTTATGCTTTAAGCATGGGTGGAGGGGAGTGGGGTGAGCTAGCTGGGCAGAGAGCAGGGCCCAAAGGGAAGAGCACATGGAGACCCTACAGGGCGGGGAATATAGCAGCTCGGGGCAGGGGTGAGGGGGATGGTGGAGGTGGAATGAGGTGGGGCTTTGGAGAAAGCATCACAATGTTCGAATGGGGTCCCAGCAGGTAACAGGACTGGTGGTCTCAGGTCAGATGTGGTGACAGGCAAGTGTAGGCACTGTCCTTCTCAGAGGCCCTTGTTCTTGGGCACCTCCATTGACTCCCCACTCGGCCTCTCTGCCAGCGGATGGAGAAGGGAGTCTTGGACTGGTAGACGATAGGCTGGTCTGGTATCTCTGCATTCGCCTGCTGGACCTGCCAAGACAGAAGCCCAGGGTGGTGGAGGAAGGGTGAGACCTGCTGCCTTTCCATGGGGTAGGAAGAAGATGATGTTTCTTGTGGTGTCATGGCCGCCAGGCGTTTCTGGAGAGGCCGACTGGTCCAGGGCCCCAGCCCACTCCATGTCTCCTGAAGACCCTCTTCCACGTGGACCACCTGCCAGGTCTCAGGCCCCACGTCTGCGTTTTTGGGTTGGTTTAGTTTTCTGAAACAAATATAGTGAATGCCAGCCTTGTCACGATACACATGACATGTGCTGGGTGTTCCTGGGTACTAGGTTTCCGGGGTGGTCCTTGGTAGGTAGGAGAGAAGTATGTGGGTTGTGCACTCGGCACACGGGCTGTTGTCACAGTCTTTGGTGGGTCTTCATCACGTGTTAGAGTTACACGGATGCTTTCATTTTGTAGAGTACAGCAGCTCACGGGAATATGAACTGAGATGTTGGTCTCAGTCACAGGCCAGTGTTTTCTCTTGAAGAGTTGGTTTCTGTTGACACTGTGCATGCACTTAGCCTCCCACACAGCCACCTGCTCTGCAGAACATGGCTTTCCTGTGGCGCAGGCCGTGCGCAGGTGCAGGCTGGGGAGCGATGGCGCAGCTTCCCCTGCAGGTCTCTCCCAGATTAGAAGCCTGGGTTTTGGAATTGATTGTCATGTGTGGACAGCAGCCTGTGGCTGTCAGGGTCAGTCCAGCCCGGGGCGTTGTGAGGACATGATGGACGTCATCCCTCACCGCACAACCCACCTCTTACTTTGGAATGATTTTTGAAGTGTGGGTTTTTTTGGTCCAAGTTCAGCCATTAACTTGCTTCATGACCTTGGAAAAGTCCCTTAACTTTTCAGCTGGACTAGGTGATCACCAGGCCTTTTTATTATTTCCATTATTCTCATGGGGCCACTCCCTGGAAGTGTGTGACTTGCCGGAGAGTTCTCTGTGGCAGTGACAATGGTGACTTGGAAATTCTTCTCTTGTGATGAAAATATTTGCTGTGCTTCCTGCGCCTTCTTCAGGGACGGTGGGTGTCAGTGCACCCCATGCATGGCACTCTGGAGTGGACCGGGCTGTTCAGGGCAGTGTCCAGGGAGGGGAGGGACGGGCGTGGCGGCTGATTGAGTGTGGACTGTGGGAAGTGACCTTCCGCAAGCCCCGAGGCAGCGACTTTCTGACTCCACAGAGGGCGCTTAAAACTCGTTTCACCTTCCCTGCGGAATGTTTTCAAACTTTCACAAAATCCGAGTGGTGCCGTGTCCCCAGTTCTAGCATTTACCACCATTGGCAGCTGAGTTTTATCTTCTCTTCTTCTTGCTTGTTTATGTTTTTTAAAAATTTTCTTTCTTTCAGAAATTTTGATTTTAGTATTTTAAAGTAATAGGAGACATCCAATTGTAACAGCATTTCTAACAGCTGGACTTTAAAAATCTTTGCCTTTGTTCTCTTCGGGATTGCTTGCTTATGCAGCAGTGCTCCCTCCGAGTCTGTCCCTGACTCTGTCCCTGCAGACCTGTGGACTGCTGTGCACGTGGGCAGCACGGAGGGGCCTGTCGCCAGGGGCATCCCGCAGACCTGGGTGGCAGCGTTGCTGGGGCTGCCGTGCTTTGCACCGAGTCTCAGTGAGGACATTCGTGGCTGTGGAACGGCTCTTTTTCTTAGTCTCACCACGTGCTGCTTGTCCTGTTCCTCCTGCGCATGGCAGTTCTTGTGGCAGTTTTTCCACAGAAGTGAGTTTTTTTAAAAAAAATAAGAGTCATAGTCTTGCTCTGTGGCCCAGGCTGGAGTGCAGTGTTATGATCACAGCTCACTGTAGCCTCGAACTCCTGGCCTCAGCCTGCCAAGCGGTTTGTATTACAGGCACACACCACCATGCGTGGCTGATTTTTTAATTTTTTTGTAGAGACAGGGTCTCCGTTGCCCAGGCTGGGTTTGAACTCCTTCCTGGCCTCAAGTGATTCTCCTGCCTCGGCCTCCCAAAGTGCTGGTATTATAGGTGGGAGCCACTGCACCCGGCCCGCGTTGCATTTCTTAATTGAGCATTTGTGAAAATATTTTGAGAAGTCATGAAAGTCACTCTGTTTTGTTACTGGTACTTTCCTGGTGGACCCAGCTATTTATGTGCGCTACAGAAGGGCCAGGACACTTGTCTTATGTTCTTCCTTGGTGGTTTTCGATAAATAAAATTGTAGTTTGAAAATTCTCACCTCATCAAGTCTTATTTATCACGAGATGGCACAGCTGATGACATCATTACCAAATTCATTTTTCTCGAACAGGGACACTGAAGCATGGAGCTGAGCCGTGTAGTTGTTGGGTGGCCTCTGTGGGCTCCTTCCTGTGTCTGCGCAGTGCTGTGGTGGGTGTGGCCCTGCAGTGCGCTCTCTGTGCCGGCTGCTCAGGAACCATCCTGCGGGGTGTGGCGGCTGATGTGGGTAAGGGTCAGGTGGATCTCTGACCATTGCTGTGGAAACCTCCATCGACATGACAGTGGGTGAACCTCGCTTCCACATTCGGGTCCCAGTGGAGGGGTGAGGCCAGGTAGGGGTGTGCCATGCTTACCTGGGTGACCTGTCAGGTGAGCACAGTGGTCCTTGGCCCAGTGGAAGGTGCTGGGATCGCTGCTGTGATTGTTCCTTGGCAGCAGCAGGAAGAGGGATTATGCCAGCGACAGAGTCTGCTCTGGTCTCCTCTTGGCTCAGTTGGAGGAAGTTGCTCCAAGGCTTCTGGGCATCACCTCTCGGGAGGCTCCGGGAGTCGCTCCTTGCAGAGTCCACAGTGGACCAAGGCTGTTGCCGGAGCTGGACGTCACAGCACTGGAGAATGCTGGGTGGGCCCAGGAGGGGTTCTGCATGGCTTTCTGGGCAGGGGACAGGCACATACCTACACTAGGCTGCATGCCAGCCGCCCTAGAGTGCAGGTCCTCTCAGCTCTGTCCCAGCAAGGAATAGCCGTGCCCTCTATGTTTCAGGAAGGAAGAAAACCTGGTTTGACTAATTCTGGTACTTTTCCTATCAAGCAGTTTTCACCACAATTGACTGGATGCAATTCCTCATCCTCTTCCTTAAAATTTGTGAGATTTGTGCTTCCCCACTGGGAATTCTGAACGTGGAGAAGTTCTGTGTCGTGGTCTCTTGAGAGTGTGGGCTGGGCCTGGCATCGGACAGGCCTCAAGCCCCTCTGGGCTTCAGCCCCGCAGCTGGGAGCTTGAGACGGGCTGGGCCTCACCCAGTTTGGTTTTGTGTGTTGACGTAATCACAGACACATGCAGATGGAAGAAGTGGCACAGAACAGCTGTTTGTACACGTTGCCTGGTTTCCCAGTCCAACGTACGGCAGGACTTGGGCATGGACACCTCTGATCTTATTCAGGTGCCTGTTCAGTCCTGCTCAGGTGTATGTATTTAGTTCTTTGCCATTTGTCACCTGTGCAGGTTTCTGTACCCAGCACCCAGGCAAGGCATTGAAACACTTTCCTCAGCACAAGGTCCCTCCTGCTGTTCTTTGTAACCCCCGCTGCCTCCCTCAGCCCCTGGCGACCACTACTTTGTTTCTGTTCCTATAGATTTATTTGCTATTCTGGACATTTACTGTAAATGAAATAACATGTGGTGTTTTGTGTTTGGTATTTCACTGAGTACAGTGTTTCCAAGATTCATTCATGTTGAAGCGTGTGTCAGAACTTCATTCCTTCTCGTGACCAAACCATACTCCACTGTGTGGATAGACCGTGATGTGTCCATCCATCACCAGTTGAGAACATCTGGATAGTTTTCTCTTTTTGGCTGTTATGAATAGTGGTGCTATGTTTCCATTCCTCTTGGGCATGTACCTAGGAGTAGGTTGTTGCATGGCCTTTTGTTGGAGTCAATCCTTTTGGAGATGAGAGGTTTTTTTTGTTTGTTTGTTTTGTTTTGAGACAGAGTCTTGCTTTGTTGCCCTGGCTAGAGTGCAGTGTTATCAGCCTCGCTCACAGCAACTTCAAACTCCTGGGCTCAGGTGATTCTCCTGCCTCAGCCTCCTGAGCAGCTGAGAGTACGGTAAACGCCATCACGCCTGGCTAACTTTTTCTATTCTTAGTTGCCCGGCTAATTTTTTTTCCCACTTTTCAATAGACATGGGGTCTCGCTTCTTGCTCAGGCTGGTCTCGAACTTCTGACCTCAAGCGATCCTCCTGCGTTGACCTCTCAGAGTGCTAGGATTACAGGTGTGAGCCACTGCGTCCGGCCAGAGGCGAGAGTTTTATGTTCTGTCTTGGTGGAACCTCCTGTGGTTGGGGCGCCTGTCTTGTGACCTTGGCGCCATGTGCCTGTTCTGGGGTAGGTTGTCAGGACAGAGCTCGATAGTGACATATTCATTCTGGCCGTTGCTCTGGGCTTGCTGCGGAAGGAGTGGGTGCCTGTGGCATGTCCTACAGTCTGCTGTGCACATCTTTATCGAATTGAGTCACTGTGCAAATCCTCTGTTTGTCCCAGGCCACCATGAGGATGTACAGTCAGGGTCCTACCACCTCCTTATTCTGTGCTTTTTATTGCCCTATATTTTCCTTTAGAGCAAGAAATTAAATTGAGAGCAAGAGAAAATGCTGCACAAAAAAGTCTTTGAAAACATGTTAAGTGAGGATGAAGTATATTGGAATTTGGTTTGATTTAGGACTTACTGTTCAAACCATTGAATAATGCGAGCACTGTGAACAAGACTAGAAACCAGGTGAATGGAGCCTCTTCAGATAAGTGGAGTATAGCAGTTTTCTGCAAGTACAGTTTCTTACAGAGCAAATATTTAAATTTGGAGCTTACTGTTGGGTCCTGAAGGGGCCCAGCAATAGTAAATAATTAACACGAACACCGACACTTGTACGGGCTGTCCATGTCCTTTAGTTAAAAGGAAATTTATTTTAACATCATTTCCCTCAAATATAATTGGTTTTAATCCGAAGTTTGGTGTGAGTAGTAGCGTAAAATATGTCTGGGACACATTTCTAAGTGGGGAGCTCTTATTTAGATGCATGTTGTGGATTAAGCTCCATCCACAGCAGGTGTAGTGACAACTCGGCCTGCTTTGGGGCAAGTTGCGGTTTGGAGGGTGTAGCAGCGTGCACACGTGGTCACTGCGTGTGGCAAGGATGATGCACGTGGAGCTGGGCACACTGTGGTGTGAAGAGGGTGTAGCTGTTGCAGTCGCGGGAGCCGCCTCAGTGGTTTTGTGGTGTTGAGGAACTTCAGGAGGCCTTCAGGTGGGGCGGGCTTGCCAGGTAGGTGTGGTGGGAGCCTCCTGTGGGTTGCCATGGCAGCTGCACACGAGAGTTGAGTGAGACCCTCATCTGCCTGTGCTGCTGGCTAGAGGCACGTTGAGTCCTCCTGGTCTCCACTGGAGGCTGCACTTCAAGGCCAGTTCTGGGCGCTGCGCCCTGCTCCATGGAAGAGGCAAGAAGGTCAAGCTCACATGGGACGTGTGTGTGTGTGTTTTAAAGAGACGGGGTCTCACTGTCTCTGGAGCACAGTGCTCTGCCATCTGGAGTGTGGTGGCAATCACGAGCCACTGCACCTTGTGTTGTGCACAACACCTGTGTTGTGTCTTGGTGTGAGACACCAGGGATGTGCAGCCACCTGGGCGAATGTTGGTTTCATTGTCCTTTTCCACAGATCTGCCTGCCCCTACTCACTGATGGGTGGTTGGGGGGTGGTTGAGGCAGTGGGTGAGCCGTGAGGCTCTGGGTGGCTTCTTGGGGGAGGGGCCTCTCTAGCAGAGGGGGGGTCACAGTCACATGTTCAGCTGTAGGCCGGGGATTGGCAAACCACGGCCTGTGGACCAAATGCAGCCAAGGGTCTCTGTTTGATGGTCTCTGTCAGATTGCCAGGGTGGCTTTATATTGTTTTCCATTTTTTTTTTTTTTTAAGACTGTCTCGCACTGTCACCCTGGGTAGAGTGCAGTGGCATTATCATAGCTCACTGTAGCCTCAAACTCCTGGGCTCAAGCCATCCTCCTGCCTCAGCCTCCCAAAGTGTTAGGATTACAGGCATGAGCCACCACGCCTGGCCAGCTTTTTATACATAGCAACAGCAACAACAAAGCAGATGAGTCTGAGAAGCCCAGAGTGTACCATCTGGCCCTTTCTAGAACAGGTCCTTGGCGTCCCCAGAGGCTGGACTTGGCATACTCCACAGAGGCCACGTTCAAGGCCGAGTCTTGGATTGTGTCCCAGTCACTGCCCCACCTTGGACTAGAATCTCAGCACCCACGTGGCACATACAGGTGACAGCCTGGGTTAGGGAAGACAAGAGGGCGTCAGTCTCTAATTAAAGTCTGCTAGTTGCGGGCACGTTGAAACAGATTTGTCCTGAAAGATAGGTGTCTTCTGAGAACCGCTGGAGCCTGTGCCTTGTTTCCTGGACCTCAGACAGCAGGCGCTGTGCTGTAGTTCCTCCTCTCTCTGGTGAACACACCTCTCTGTTTCAGTTGTCCAGGCTTGCGTGAGACTGATGGGCTTGGAAGCAAGTTTCAGAAAACCCTGGAGCCGCTTCTCCATTGCAGTGTTTCCACAGCGTGGTCCTTAGCCAGGGAGGGCTGTGTTTGCGTTTTGCATTTCCCCTGAGTATTTCGCTTTACAGTCTCTGACGGTAGGATCCTGCATAGGTCTTTCAAGACCTGCTGAGTTGTGATGAAATGTCTTTAATCAAGTGAAATTTAGGGTCCAAACATTGAGGTTTTAGAATATATGGTAAGATGCTCTGGGGTTCACAAGTATGTGTTTTATCAAGTATAATCTGGGGCTTCTGAAATTCCATTTCCATATCGCTTCTCCAGAACCCTGTTGTCTGCTCTGGAATGCCCTCGTCCTTTCTCCAGCACTCGGAGAACTCCACTGTCCACCCAGTGCATCGTGTCGCTCAAATGGGGCTGTTGAAGAACTGAGTTAACCACCTGGTAGGGAGGAATGCAAGTGGGGTCTGTCACGAAGGAAGGAGACTCTTGTCACCTGTGAGGGCATTTTATTAAGTCTCGATTGTTTTGACTTCTAGGCTTGTCACTTATAAAACAGACTTCACAACACCCTCCAAAAAGTTTAGGAAATATCTTAGAATGCAATTTCCATGCCAAAACTTGAGGATTAACGTAGTGCTATTCATTTTGATTCTGCAAGAATTCAGCATTTGATGTGCTTTTCTCTGGCCATCTAACTTGCCAAGCACTTTGAGCGGAACCTGGATGTGATGTGATGAAGGTGGCAGGTGCTAACAGAGGCTTTTGTTTCTTGGGGCCAAGATGAAGCTGTCATTCTGAGTTGTGTCTTCAGTCTTACAGGCAACATCAGTGTGCTGTAGGATCTGACTACTACACTCAGTGCCATTTTAAGGGCAAATTGGGAAGAAAACTCCATTTAATTACTATGCTCAGAGTTAAGTATGTTTAAGGAGCATCTCACGTGCACTTTCCATGTTGCGCGTAGTTCTTATCCTGAATGAAATGTTTATGTGTTGCCTATTTTGGTGTAATAGAACCATCCCAAATGTAATATCTTAAGAAAACAGTGATTTATTATTTCTCATAATTCTTATGTTGCCTAGGTGGTTTTTCTGCTGGTTGACCGTGGAGTCACTCATGAGGCTGTAGTAAGCTGGTGGATTGGGGGGCCTCTCATGTCTTAATCTAGCCCAGGCTCCCCCATGTGGCACCCAGGTGTTCATGAGGGCACAGGGGGAGGTGGTAGGACCCTGTAGGCTGGAGCAAGGGGCTTCACCTCTTGATGGCACGAGTCCCAGGACCTGCAGCCTGTTTCCCAGCCAGCCACAGGGGGTGTGTGTTAAAGGTGGTCTTGGGACACACAAATGGAGAGGAGTATGTGGGGTGTTCGAGGTGTACGTGAATAGTAAGCTGGGCTGTTTTTTTGTTTGTTTGTTTGTTTTGTTTTGAGACAGAGTCCCCCTCTGTTACCTGGGCTGGAGTGCCGTGGCATCAGCCTAGCTCACAGCAACCTCAGACTCCTGGGCTCAAGCAATCCTCCTGTCTCAGCCTCCCGAGTAGCTGGGAATACAGGCGCATGCCACCACTCTCGGCTAATTTTTCTTTTTCTATTTTTAGTAGAGATGGTGTCTTGCTCTTGCTCAGGCTGGTCTCAAACTCTTGGCCTCAAGCAATCCTCCCAGCTCGGCCTCCCAGAGTGTTGGGATTACAGGCATGAGTCACCACACCCAGCCAGTGAGCTAGACTTGGTATGGAGATTGTATCTGCATTTAATACAATACAAAGAAAATTTGGGTTGTTTTTTCCTAAATTCTGGATACAGAATAGTGAACAAGGTTTTTTTCCTTTAGGGATTTCAAAACTTTATAAAATGAAATCTTAATCCGTGGCTAGCATTTGAGCATTAATTGCAAATTTGTATGCATTGTCAAATTACAAGGTGAATTTAGAGAACGCTTCAGACTGTAGAAGGGAGGAAAAACTTTGAATGAAAATCTACATATTTCTGATCAGAATTCTTTCATCTGGAAATACTATGTTTTTAATAAAACACTTACAGATGTGTTTTGCTAATTTGGGTTTGGGGTGCATTTATCAAGAATTATGTCCCACGCAGGCCTCAGCACTGTCCACTGTATTTTGTAACTGTGCATGTTAGATTTCACTCCAAATAGAGCCTCTGCATTTTCTGTATCCCAGTCTTTGGTTTTGCTTCTCATCTACCAAGCCCTGCTGGCTGTGCCTGGCGCCTAGAGGGTTGACTCTGGCAGACAGAGGGCGCTCTGCGTCCCGCGTGGTGGATGGTGGGCCCTGGGGTCCTGAGAAGCACTGTCTTTCAGCTCGTCTGGTGGTGGTTTTAGTAGGGGAGGAAGAAGGGAGTTGGCATTTCAAAAGATTAAAACAAAGACTCCTTAGTTAACTCATATTTGTTAACACACATTGAACTGGGCAAAAGAATGGATCTCATGTTGAAAGTTGCATCTTTTAACAGAACTCATGGCGTATTAATGAGAGATTTGAAGAGTGCTTGCGTATTGCTCTGGTCTGTCCTCCCAGCCTCCACACCATCCTCCCTGCAACCCTGGCCATCTGAGGCCTCCTCTCACGCTGCCTGTTACCCTCCTTTTCCGGGAGGGCTCGCTGAGCCTTTGTGTCCACCTGTAGAGGCGTGTGGTGTTGACGGTCTGACGTAGACTGAGATGGTTTTTTTACTGTGTCGTGTTGATCTCCCAAATTCAGGCTTTTAACTTTGCACTTCACCTGGCTCCTCAGGCTCTTACCTTTGTGATTCTCGGCCCCTGAATTTGGAGGCCGTGTTACCAGTGGTGATCGTGTGTGGATTGGTGGTTCGGGGAGGTGGAGAGTCTGCCTGAGCAGCTGTCCTTACCAGCAGGCCCCGCTGCCCTCAGAGCCTTGTCTTCCCAGGGGGAGGCCTTTCCCTGCTGATTCTGGACTGTTTCAGATTTTGTCATAACCAGGGAAGATAACACTTGTTACTGCTCAGGAGATGTAACTGTGGAACATAAACAAGACGAATCCACACAGACCCTCATTTCTGAAGTTAACTTATGGTGAGAATGGTTGTTTGACCTGCATGAGACGGTGCACTGCTCTGTGGCTTCTGCTGACACCGAGATGTGCGGCTGGTCTGGGACGTCTCCCTCCAGCTCCCTGGGTCCCCTCACTGCAACAGCTCTGTGTGTGCCGAGGCCCCAGTCACACTGTGCCCTGCTGCTGTGCTGGGCTTCCAGAGGAGAAGGAGGGCGCATGGGATTGGGGTTTCCGACTTACAGGAAGAAGGACGTGTCTAGTAAGGATGCTGGAGCCTGGTTAGAGCTGGGGTTGGTTAGTAGGTTTTCACACTGAGGTAGCAGGGGCTTGAGCGCTCTTTTCCTGGAGGCCAGGGCTGCCCTGGTTTGGAGTAACCCATGGTGTGCCGTGGGACTGAGCAGGTTGAGTTCTGGGGTGTGAGTTGTATTCGATCCCATCTAGCGGGAGGCACGAGGAGCCAGTGGTCCCGCTGCATGGCTGCCAGAGCCCCAGGCAACTCCAGACACAGGTGTGTGGCTCAGGGGAGACACCTCTGGTTTTGCTGAGGTGTGAAACTCTTACCTTTAGAACCAAGAGGGTTCATGTGCAGGGAAGTGTGCTGTAACTGACAAGATATTTTACCACTTGTACCCTTCTTGGGGGCACGAATAGGAGTGTTTAGTGGATCTAAGTATTTTCTTCTCCACTGTGTAAAGTTAACAGACAGACCACCCCTTAGCCCCCTTATGAAAAGGGAGCCCTGTGCGACAGGTAGTGAAGCAGCTTAACGTTGGTAAAGACGTTCTGGGTTCCACACCGTTGATTTCTTCTTTGGTGTAGCTGTTCTAGAGTGCTGTCGTCCTGACTCGGTGCCTTGGTGCTGCTGTGTTCATCAGGGAGATGACGTTCCTGAAAGTACCAGCACTGGCTAATGCAGGTAACAAGACAGATCTGTGTGGTCCTTTAATCTTTTACATTTTGTAAGATTTATGGTATGTACTTCCTCAGAATTTCGTGTGTGCAACTTAAATATTCACTATAGATATTAATAGATTTATCAAGTAATTAAAATACGTGATGCTAAACTGGGTGTGGTTCGCACCTGTAGTCCCAGCTACTCGGGAGGCTGAGTGGGAGGATCAAGGTTGGAGGATCCCTTGAGCCCAGGAGTTCCAGGCTGCAGCGAGCTGTGATTGTACCACTGCACTCCAGCCTGGGTGACAGAGTGAGACCCTGTCTCAAACGTGTAAGTGTATGTATAAATACAAAATGCTGAGTTTGGATTCTGTGACAGTCTTTTTGTTCTTAGGATTTTGCAGCTTTTACAGAAGAATGAGATAACTGCCGTCTGTCTTTCTGCATCAGTGTGGACTGCGAGGCAGGCTCATACTGCTGGCTGTGAGACTCGGATATGCAGATGTTGGAAGTGAGGAGGAGGAAAGGTGGGAAGCAACACCTTTGCGGTGGGCACTGACCTGGAGGCTCTGTGCCATTAGGGCAGTTCTGGCCGGTAGCCAGGCTCAGAGTGTGGGACTGGCCTGGACAGTCGGGTCTGCAGGGCCAAGCAAGGAGGCAGGAACAGTGAGGTCATAGGGCGGCCATCTGCGAGCGGTAGGGCTGGGGGCCTGGGGGCTGCATGCAATCGCTCCTCCAGCTCCTCCATGCAGGATGCAAGGGACTTCCTGCTCCTCCCCACAGGCAGGGTCCCAGGACGTCAGCCCCTGATTGCCTTGGAGTATGTGGGGTTGGATTGTATGGGAAATGGCTACCGTGGGAATCTTGTTTAGTCTTTACTAAAAATAAAAAAGGGTACTCCAGCAGTCTGCATCTATCATTTGTTTTGTGGAGGCAGATAGCATTTCCGTGATCTTATTTCAGATTATGTGTTTCAGAATCAGTCGCTTAGATAAGGACTCTGTCAGTGATGTTTTAAGTAGTTTGGAATTTTAAAATTTGAAGCAGAAAAAGCTTTGCTCAGTGAGTGTTATAACTCGCAGTTGAGACACGTGTGAGAAATAAACTCAGAGTGACCTGGAGTCTGGGGCTCTTGGCCAGTTCTTTCCCTACTGTGACCTGATTGATAATCGGTTAGGTGCTGCTTTGCAAAACAAAAGGAGTGATGATTGTCTTTGCCTGTAAAATGAGGGTTTGCCAACCTTGGGCAGAAACCCTTTAGTACCAGAGAGAGATCTTTGCATCTGAGACTTGTTGAAGTAAACATTATTTTGTCTGTTACATTTGATCTCTGGAGTATTTTGGAAAAGCAGTTTATGAGATACAGCAAAGCAAATTGTTTTAGTTCATTTCCTCTTACAACTGAATACCCGAGGCTGGGTAACTTACAAAGACAAGGAATTTATTTCTTATGGCCCTGGAGACTGTGACGTCCAAGGGACATCACTTGGACAGCCAGGAAGGCCCACCCTTATGGCCTCACCTAATCCTCATCACCTTGCAAAGGCCCCATCTGACAAATAATACGTACTGGCATGCGGGGGGGGGAGGGGGGCGGGGGGAGTTAAGTGCCAGCAGGGGCAGACATTCAAACTGTCTGTATTTTTGTTAACTAGGTATCCTTGTCTTTTTACTGGCAGAATTTGAAATGGCTATGAGCAGTGTTTCAGAATGAGGCATAAAACGACACTCACCTGAAACTTTTGAGTGAGACACCTGGAGTCCAGCGGCACAAGGGAGTGGCGTGCATCTCGGGGTAATCGGGTGCTGGATGCACACAGGCTGTCTGCAGCTCGAGGGGCCAGCTGGGCAGCGCCTGAGCTGTCACTGAAGTTAGCTGCAGGCAGCACCCTGGACTAGCACGGTTGAAATCTGTGAATTTTAAAGGAAAACATTTCATGGGTCCCCACTGGCTATGCTTTCCTTTCTTTCTCAACTCCTTCTGCTGTCGAGCTCACCTTCCGAGACATGCTCTGTCTCTGCAAGGCTGCCAGGACGTGGGGGAGCATGGTTCACGCTGAGTCATGGTGCTGACCTTCCAGCCACAGGCCACCCAGCTCTTTCTGTAAGAGAATGAAGTTTAAAGAGTGTGTGTATAGATTTCCTGGTGTTTTGGTTGTGCTTTTCTTTTTCTGAATACCTGTTTTGGTTTAAATAGAACTTCTGAGTAAGGCCCACTCTAAGGGAAAGATTTTATATCAGTGGTTCCCAGATGAGTAGTAACTAACCCAGCATGCACATAAGGTGCTCCTTGCACCGTTGCTAAGTTGTGCACACATACGAACATGCACACTCTTGTGTAGGTGACACAAGAGACGATCCCGTGAGTGTGCAGTTGTGATGTGGCTGGCAGTAGGGAGAGAACTCACCTGGCTCCTCTCAGTCCTCTGAACACATGCATTTGATGTCCCAGTTTCTGCATTATTAAAAGCAGCACGGGGGTTGGTCTTACTGGGATTGAATGGAAAAAGAAACAAAAATGGGTCCGATTTTAAAGGTAGGTTTTGGAAATTGACTATGGTGATGACACCTGATTTGTGTGTGGAAGGATTTACTACTTCTCATGACTTTCGCCTCGGTGTCTATAAAGAAAGGGAAAAAAGACAGGTGCCCCAGAGAGGGCCGGGGTGCTCCGGCTCCTGCATGATTCAGTGGCCGTGTCCTGTCAGCCTGGTGCTGGGACTGCCTTGGGGAGGGCAGCGCTGCCCCACAATCCTGCCCTTAGGGCCCTTCCCCTTTGCATGTCCTGCCTGTCCCTGTGAGTTTGCTGACTGCATTCCTCCCGTGAGTGGAGTCTGCCACGTTTGTCCTTTCATGTCTGGCTTCTGTCACTGAGCGTTGTGTCCTCAGGGTTCACCCAGGTTGTGGCAGGTGTCAGGACTTGCCTGTGTGAGACTGAGAGATGCTCAGTGGTGTGCAGGGACCACGTCTCGCTCGCCAGACACGGGGGCCCGCTGCTGCGAGTGCTGCTGTGTGAGCTGTGAGCGTGGGGGATGGAGGTTCTGCTTTCCGTTCTTGTGGGTATATACCCAGAAGTGGAATGTGGATCACGTGGTAACTCTATTTTTAATCTTTTGAGGAGCTTTGGCACTGGTTTCCACAGCAGCTGCACCATTTTACGTTCCCACCAGCAGCACATGAGGGTTCCCATGTCACTCCCCAGGCTGCCGCTCGAGACCGCAAGCCTCCTGAAGCCAGGACGCATGCGTGGGAGCACAGTCCCCTGCTGGTCTGTCTTGACCGGCAGATCCCTTGGATTTTAGGTGGCTCCTGCACTGGGGTTTACTTAAAGGAAGCTTATTCACACCAACCCCTCCTGTCCTCGGAGATACCCTGTGCCGCAGGTGGCTCTGCCTGCCTTCCCGCTCCTGGCCCCACGCCCCCTTCTGAAACTCATCCCCATCCCCACCTGCCCTTTGATTGTTTTGTGGTAAATTTTTAGAATAAAAGATGTCAAGCCTGGATGTTGAAATGTCAGCAGTGGGACCTGTCCTGCCAGCAGAGCAGCTCTCCAGCCTTCAGGGTGGTCAGAGCTGGCCTGGGAGTTGACAGCGCCCCAGCAGCAGGACTCCCGGCTCACAGAGGCGGCAGCTGTCTGGCCTGGGAGACGTTGTTTATTTCATGCGCTGTCCTTTTGGGGAGGCCCCAAAATTGCACCCTTACACTCTTTCTTCTTCTTCTTGTTTTTCTTCTTCTTTTTTTTTTTTTTTTTTTTGAGGCATGGTCTCTGTCACCCTGGCTGGAGTACAGTGGTTGTGTACAGCTCACTGCAGCCTCAAATGCCTGGGTTCAGGTGATCCTCCTTCCTTGGCCTCCAGAGTAGCTGGGACTACAGGTGTGTGCCACCATGCCTGGATAACTTTTTTGTATTTTGTAGACATGGGGTCTTGCTATGTTGCCCAGGCTGGTCTTGAACTCCTGGCCTCAAGTGATCTTCCCACAGTGCTGGGATTACAGATGTGAGCCACTGTGCCCAGCCCCTGAAGAGTATTATAACGTCTTCCCGTGATTGTGGCTCTATTTTCTCTGTTCCGTTAATTTTTGCACTTTATTTTGGGGCTTTCTTACTGTGTGCACAAATGTCGGGAACTGTGTTCTCTCTTTCATGAAAGGAAGGTTTTGCCGTATATATGGTGACTCAGTATTTCTTTAACTGGATTTCTTAGTCCTGTACTTTTTGTCTTAGTCTGTGCTGCTGTAACAAAGCACCTGAGAAGGGGTAACTTATAAAGAACAGAAAGTTACGTATTATAACTAGAGGCTGCGAAGTCCAAGACTCCGGGCACGGCAGGTGAGGGCCCAGTCTCTCTCCCAAGGGGCGCTCTGTTGCAGTGGCTCGGCACAGGGGCTCCTCACGCCTTCTGCAGGCACCAGCTCACGGGAGCTAAATGCCTCCCGCCTCCCATGCTGTGGCCCTGGGGCTTGTTTCCAGCACAGGAACTTGGGGGGATGCCTTCACTCTGTGGCACTTTTGTATTTAACAACCATTTGTATTTAGTTCTGTAATCGTATTGTGCTTCCGTTTGTCATGACTTGGGGTTTTCTCTCCCTTTTTTTTGCCTTTTTAGATTTTTTTGGGGGGGGGGACGGTTACCTTTTTTTTCTTTATACAAGTTTGGAAACTGTGCACTTTCTTTTTGTGGTTACCTTGGAAGTCAGCTGTTTCTGTTTCCTGATAGAGGCTGTCAGGTTTTAATACCCTTTTAGGCCTCAAAGCAGTCTTTAAGAGTGGAGCTGTGGGGACACGCTCCCGGGGTGGTGCAGGACGGCTCGCGCCCACCCAGCCTCACCTTCTCACGCCTGCCGGCACCGGTGCCTGCTTGTCCTGCTGTGTGCTTGTGAGCGCCCACAAGTTTCACCTCTGCCCGTTGTTCTTTTCACTGGTGATTTCCATCCGGAGCCTGGTAAGGGAACCGAAGGAAAATGTACTTTGGGGTTCTCTGGAAGATGAAGATGAAACTCTCACATTGTTCGGTCTCCCGCATCTTGTCTTTTATGGACGAGGCCCCGTCTGTCCTGCCCTGGCGTCTCGCCCTCCCTGGTGCTGTCGCGCCAGTGCTGTGTGCTCTATTCCCCTGGGTGAGCGTCCTTTCTGGTCCTCCTACACCCCAGCCCAGAGTGTCCTCTTGGTGCTTTTATCAGGGTTTATCCTGCAGACGCTGAGGCAGCTTTTAGACAGGAAGAGAGTGAGGCTCCCTGATTCCCGGGTCATTTTGGCAGATGGAACTGTTTTATCCTCAGGAGGATAAAATCCACCTCAGTCAGTTCAGACAGACCTTCACCGGGAGTGTGCTGACAACAGCACCTGCAGTGGCCCTGGAAGGACACGGGTTCAAGTTGGTGGCCCTGCCTGCAGGCCCGGCCAGGCACTCACAGCAAGGGGGTGTCTCTGGCCTGTCTCGGTGTAAGTGTCTTCGTTCGTAGTGTGGAAATAACACATCTGTTCAGTTGAGGCTAGTCAGAGGCTCTGAATAAAATAACATGAAAGTAAAGCACCGTGCAAATGTAATTTGAAACAGATCGTTAAGCCCCAGTCATTGACTTGAGGGGGTTGAGGAACTGTCGTTCATTACAGTTGCCGGGTGTGCCGAGCGCTCACTGGCGCCGCTTTTCACAGTGCACAAACCACAGACTCTCCACGTGGCGTGGAATGTGGTGGTGGCTCCTGGTATCCAGACGAGGACACTGAGACACAGCCCATGCCCACAGCTGTCGGCACGCATGGCGTGTGTCAGCCGGGCTCTGAGGAGCCGCTTACTGTCTGTGCTCGTGGTTGTGTCCGTAACATGCCCGCAGGTTCGGAGGGCCAGAGCCGGCCACGCGTTGTGGACTTGCAGAATTCCCAGACCTGGAACAGGCCCTGACCCTTAGTCTCCACGACACCTTAGTTGCCCTGCTCCGTGAGTGGTCTCGAGTGGCCCACCAGGCACGGACCCCACGCCCGGGGTGGCAGATGGAGCAGAACGGGGCTTGACATTGTTCTGCACTGTGACTTCTTTCTCAGTCATTTCTGATAAACCTGTTGTTGGTCTTTGTGAAGGTAACCCGTCTGGCTTTCAGATGCTGCTTCTTTCTCCTCAGGCTATAATTGACCAGGAAGTTCAGACCCGTTGCTGTTGGGTTATTAAGTGTGGAGTGTCTGATTTCCTTAAGTACTAAATTTGACAGTTGTTCTTTCTGACATTTCACTTTGACACTCGTGTTTAGTTTTTGAGACAGAGTCTCACTGTTGCCTGGGCTAGAGTGCCATGGTGTCAGCCTAGCTCACAGCAACCTCAAACTCCTAGGCTCAAGTGATCCTCCTGCCTCAGCCTCCCGAGTAGCTGGGACTACAGACATGTGCCATCATGCCTGGCTAATTTTTATATATACATATATATATTTTTTTAATTGTCCAGCTAATTTCTATTTTTTTTTCTTTTTTTTGAAGCAGAGTCTCACTCTGTTGCCCAGGCTAGAGTGCCATGGCGTCACCCTAGCTCACAGCAACCTCAAACTCCTAGGCTCAAGCAATCCTTCTGCCTTAGCCTCCCAAGTAGCTGGAACTACAGGCATGCGCCACCATCCCCGGCTAATTTTTTCTATATATTTTTAGTTGGCCAATTAATTTCTATTTTTTTTAGTAGAGACGGGGTCTAGCTGTTGCTCAGGCTGGTATTGAACTCCTGAGCTCAAACCATCCTCCCACCTTGGCTAGGATTACAGGTGTGTGCCACCGTGCCTGGCCTTTTTTTTTTTTTTTTTTTTAAATTGTGAAGGTGCGTCCTCATTCTTTCAAACACACGTTTTGGCTCGTGATTATCTTTCAGTTTTCTTTTTTACAACAAATTTTGTGAAACCATGGATAAGTCAAAACTTAGTGTTATTTTTGAATATGAGTTCCGTCATGGAACCAATGCAGCACAGACAGCTCAAAATATCAAGGAAGTGTTGGGGAAGGATGTGTCTAATGAATGCACAATACATCCATAGTTTGAGAAGTTCCGTTCTGGTGATTTTAATCTTGAAAAATGAGCCACGTGGATGACCAGAGACCAAGGTGGATAATGATGAGCTGAAAGCTGTAGTGGAAGCGAATCCATTTCCACCTATGTGTGAATTAGCAGGAAGGTTTGACGTTACTACTCCAACAGTATTGGACCATTTGAAACAGATGGGCATGGTAGAGAAGCTGGTTAGGTGGGTACTGTTAGGGTGTGAAGTCTGTTCTCGGGCAAGAAAGATTTCTCAGACAAAGATCAGCATAGACAGAAGCACAAAGTTTTATTTACTCAGTCTGCGAAGAGAGGGAGGGAGGGCACAGCACCAGAAATAGAGGGAGGCGTTGGCCCTGCGGCCAAACAACCCCAACTCTTTATTAGGGCAGCTGAGGAGGGTGGGAATTATGACTGCAGCCCAGTTAGCAAAAGATAGCGGAGGTGTTGGCTCTTTCTGTTTCTCGCGTAGCAGATTGACAGCAGAAATTAGCTTCTTCTTTCTTGTTAACGGAAGGCATTTTGTACTGTCCCTTCTTGAGGAAGCAGGGGAAGCTAGCTCAGGAACTTTCTCAAGGCTGAGAAAGAACTCGGAGACAACAAATGAGTCCACACGCGTTTTAATGAAACAGAGTAGTTGTGTTGTAAGTTTCTCTTACTTTCTGTTTGGTAGTTTATTTTCCTCTGTTAGGTTTTTAGTCAGGTACCACATTAATTAAATGGGCTTCAGAAGAGAAATCATCTCAAAGCTTGCCTTTCTTTGCTGTCACGATATAAAGGCGACCCATTTCTACACCGTATTGTTATATGTGATGAAAAATAGATTCTTCTTGATAATTGCAGGTGTTCGGCACAATGGTTGGATAAAGATGAAGTGCCGAAACACAGTCCAAAATCGAATATTTATCAGAAAAAGCTAATGATGTCTGCTTAGTGGTCCAGCGCTGGTTTTACCCACTACAGCTTCATGAAACCTGGTCAGTTGATGACAGCAGATGTCTCCTGCAATCAGTTGGATGAGATGATGAGGATGCTTGTGGTTCAGCAGCTGAGATTGGTCAATAGAGACAAGCCAGTCCTCTTGCAAGACAACACTTGACCACATGTCACACAAACAACGCTGCTCAAACTACAGAAGCTGGACTTGGAAACTCTCTGTCATCCACCGTGTTCACCAGACTTTGCACCAACTGACTACCACTTCTTCCAGGCTCTGGACCACTTCTTGCCAAGAAAAATATTCAATTCCCAACAAGCTGTGGAAAATACCTTTCGCAATTTCATCACCACTTGCTCTCTAGGCTTCTTTACAATCCTGGCATACACAAGCTACCATTAAGATAGCAAAACTGTGTCAATAGCTTAGGCACGTACTTTGATTAATTGTACTGCTTCTTGTTTGAGATATAATAAACTTTTAATTCAAAATCAGACATTTCATATTTAATGACTTTGTGTTTTCTAATGGGAGTGAAATTCTGAACCAGGTCAATCCTCAAGATGAGGTATGGGTTTTGTGTAACCCTCTCCTTCCCCAAGTCAGCCCCAAGCTCTCTGTCTCGTGCACGCACACACAGTGTGTTTAAGAATACCTGTGTGCTGATACTTCTAAGAAATTACACATAAAACACAAATCTGAGCAGACTTTTCCTTTAGAAGAATTTACCACAAATGCAATTCGAATAGCTGGATCTTTAAAAACAAAGTGTTGGAGCTTATGTTGGTTTTGTGTCTTGAATCAGAATCATGAAGCACTTAAGTGAATCTTTTCTGGGACGTGCGATGTGGACATGCCGTCCACTCACCTCTCTGCCTTCTCCCTTTCGCCAGCTGGAGGTTATCATTGGAGAACGGCACTCTGGGTAAAGAGAAGTTTGATTACTCTGTAATAACATTTCTTATGTTTTAACATACAATTGTGTGTTTTCTTGGAATATTTAGTATTTAATTTTAGTGATGACTCGAGTTAGAAGTGTATCTGTGGGGCCCATAAATAGATTTTCATACCATGAGATGTCACATTTGTTTAAGAATATCAGCTAATAATGGCCGGCACATGCCAATAATCCCAGCACTTTGGGAGGCCGAGGTGGGAGGATTGCTTGAGGTCAGGAGTTTGAGACCAGCCGGAGCAAGAGTGAGACCACATCTTTACTAAAAAATAGAAAAATTAGCTGGACATGGTTGCATGCACCTGTAATCCCAGCTACTCGGGAGGCTGAGGGAGGAGGATCGCTTGAGCCCAGGGGTTTAAGCCTGCTGTGAGCTATGATGACGCCATGGCACTCTAGCCCAGGCAACAGGGTGAGACTCTGTCTCAAAAAAAGAAAGAAAAAAGAATGTCAGCTAATACTTGGGGATTTATTTGCCTATTTTTCTGTGTAATGCTTTAGAAATGTGGGAGAAGGGAAATGAGGAAAAGGTGTATTATTCGCAACTGCATCACATGCTGGAAGGAGAGAGACTGTGGGCAGACACTCTGGTCTTGGAAGGTGGTGCTGGGGTCTTTCTCTGCAGTCACACTGTGTCCTTTCGTGCATGTTGGTTCATCTCTTTGCCAGCCTGCTCTAGAGTACTGCTGGTTTTTCCTAGACTAAATGCTATCTTCTCAAAATCTTCAGGGAATTCCGTGTTTTCCCATCCCCAGATGAAAAGTGGACTGTATTCTTCAAAGTTAGAAACAGCTTCTGAGGTCTGAACCCTGGACTGTTGCCCACTCTGCCAGAAGCCTGTGATTTTCTGCCTGGAACCTGTGCCCGGGGCAGTCGATGTTGTCTTTCTCTTTTCTGGTTGTAACTTCCTGGTTTGTGGAGACCTACCTGTCAGTGCCTGCTTTGGGCTTTGAGGCCCAGGTGCCAACAGCTTGAAGGGCCTTGAGAGAAAGGCCCAGGTGTGCACGTTGGATTGGGAAGAGAGTGGAGAGCAGAGCTGTGCTCAGCACAGGCCCAGAATTCACTGCAGAGCCACGGCTGCTGCTGCTGCTGCTGCTGCTGCTGGCGGCTCCCACATGTGTGCCAGACTCTGCCGTCTCTGGGCCCTTTCTTGTCTGCGTACATGTTTGTAACAAAGATAATTAACCTGAGGACCTTATTTTGCTCTTTGCAGATATATAATTGTGCAGATGGTTTGGTATGTGAGGGGTTAAAACCATTTGTGTACCTGGCATTGCTCTCAGTGTTAACAATGGGATTTAGGGATGGGTGGGGTGGGGAGCGGGTGGTCCTTACTTTAATCTGGATTTTTTTTTTAATGCCGTTATCCTCTATTTACAGCCTTCAGAAATCAGCTGGTGTCACTGCACATGTTTAGAGCCGTTGCTAGGGTGATGAGGCGGGCAGCGCACACACAACCCTTCTGGAAGGCTGGGATGTTGCGTGGTAGTGTCTGTTCCTTGGGGCTCTGTCCCTCAACTTGGGGGACTCTACAGACGCCCTGCCCTAGCGCCTGTTGTCTGCTCGGTTTAGGTTTGATTGCCTGACCCCCTAACCTAGTAATTCCAAAAGAAAAATCCTGTAATGTGTTCAATACAGAGAGAAACAGCACCAGAGCGTTGTTTCCAAAACACATCTCCTTTCTCGTGATTGTGGTAGTACGGCAGTGTTTTCAGTTAGTCTCACCTGTCTCGGTCTCCTTAGAAAGAAAACTATGGACTTTAGACTTTTCTTGGTGGAAATCTTGATTTTTTCTTTCACATTATTGCATGTAAACAGTCCAAGGGGTTATGACTTAGCATATTCCCTGGGTGTTTGTTAAAGAGTCTGAAGTCATTTCTGTTATAAATGTGTCTTTCCTGTGTGTGCTGGTTTTCATCTGTTTGGAAAGTGAGGTGGTGTTCTGTGTTTCTTGAGCATCAGCTAATATTCACCCTGCTCCCTGCCACGCACAAAAGAAAAAAATGGCTCAGTGCTTCTTGGGGTCTCACTCCATGAGAACTGGGTAGAAGCTGTGGCTCCTCTCCTCCAGGCAGATGCATCTACTTGTATGTTTTCTTTGTGATTTCTGGGGTTTCAGAGTTCTCTGCCCTGCCCCTCATCTCAGCTGTTTTGCCAGTAGAGAGCCTCATACTATCACTGGAGTTTACAATTTTTATTTAAATGAAAATTATTAATTATATTGTCTCTTTTTGTAGAACCTGATCTTTTTTTTTTTTTTTTTTTTTTGAGACAGAGTCTCACTCTGTTGCCTGGGCTAGAGTGCCGTGGCGTCACCCTAGCTCACAGCAACCTCAAACTCCTGGGCTCAAGCAATCCTCCTGCCTCAGCCTCCCAGATAGCTGGGACTACAGGCGTGTGCCACCGTGCCCGGCTAATTTTTTTTTTTCCATATATTTTAGTTGGCCAATTAATTCCTTTCTATTTATAGTAGAGACGGGGTCTTGCTCTTGCTCAGGCAGGTTTTCAAAATCCTGACCTTGAGCAATCCACCTGCCTCGGCCTCCCAGAGTGGTAGGATTATAGGCGTGAGCCACCGCACGCCGCCCTGATCTTTTTTACAGAGTACTGTTTCCCTCTTTCCCACCAAGATCTCTTGATAATTTTACAACATAAGACGTTTGCCTTACTCAGAAGTGAACGAATGAGGACATGTTTGCGAATGACTATGGTGTGAACCTTCATTGGATTTTTATAGCATTTAGAGTTAGTTTCTTGCAATTCTATTTATAGCTGTAGACCTTATGTATGTAAAGAAATCCAGACAAATCTTCATTGTAGCATTGTTTGTATCAGCAAAAAGTCAATCAAAAAGAGGATGAATGTTTTCAGACAATAAATACCACACTGCAGTTGTAATAAAGTATCAACATAGATAAATCCCAAAGCATGACCCCAACGAAAGGTGCAGGCAGATCCACATGATTTGTTACCTGCAAAAATGTCACAAATCGTAATTGTAGGCTTACAGGTAGCATAAGTTTAAAAGGTTTTTAAAAACACCAGTGAGTTTAAGTCTTTTTAAAGCAAACCTGGTCAATTCTTAGTCCTTTGGTTGTGCCAAGGAGGAGCTTACATGTCTCTAGATCCTTTTATTACTGAATACACCATGTGTATGTAAATAGTAACAATTCATCTTTTTAAAACGATAATAGGCTGAAAAGGCAGCACATGAGGCAGTTTCTGGGTGGGGCGTGGTTCTAGTGCCAGCTCTCCAGGCATCTCCTGGTTAACACCTGTGAACGTGCAGGTAGAATGATTAGTAAACATAAAATGTAACACAAATAAGATACTGTTGTAATCAGATTATAGAAATAATACATGTGCATGATAGAAATTAGAAAATACAAATCAGCAAAACTTTCTAAGAATTGTATTCCCACTAAGATCACCAATGTTAATGGCTTTTGGATCCTTGTTTCATGTATAAGTTACATCTTTTATGTTCTATTTTTAGTAAAGATGAGATCATATTCTGTAATATTCTATAATCTGTTTTTTCCTCATTTATCTCCCACCTTTCCATTTCAGATTTTAGAGTAGTTTTGTTGGAACTCGTATTCTGTTCATGACTGTTTATTTCATCTGCTTTTGTAGTATCTTTTTGGACGTCTTTGTCTAGCACAAGTTGGCAAACTTTTCCTTAAAGGGCCAGATAGTAAATGTTTTAGATAATATCTAATTCTAATACCTAACATAGGTACTGTCTAATGTATTAGATAATAGAGGAAAAATTGAGGCTGTGATAGGTAGGTGCTTGTATAACCACTTACAAATATGCAGAATGTCCTAGGCTCCCAGGTTTGCCAGCCATGGGCATGGAGGATAGAGCCTGGCCCAGGAGTTTGGACATCTCCACCCCTCAGCTCTCTGGTAGCCCGAAAGAAGTACTCAGGAGGTCCCCCTGTGCACACTGCCAAGCAGGCCTCTTGCTCTGGGCTGGCTGTACCCAGCAAGACCCTTTTCAGTTTATTGTAAACAAATCCCCGTTTCTGGGGTGTGCTGTCCTTGGGGTTCTGTGAGAAGAGAGGAGTCGGGCCTGAGGCTCCGGGTCAGCCTGGGCAAGGACCGAGGTCCTGATGGAACCTGTACCCCAGTGTGAGCTGTGTGCCTGAGGGTGGCAGTGCCAGGGCCCTGACCACATGGGCCACTTGTCTTGGCTACAGAGAGTTGAATAGTCACTCAGAGGACAGTCTACTCATTTCTATATTTGCTTAGATGTTGTATTAGTTCCTAGGGTTGCCATAAATGTTTACTGTAAATTTGTTGCCCTGAACAATAGAAATGTATTCTCACAGTTCTAGAGGCCAGAATTCTGAAAGCAAGATGCCGACAGGGCCACACTCCCACGAAAGGCTCCAGGGCAGAGTCCCCTACTGCCTCTTCCAGCCTTGGTGGTTCTGGCAGTGAGTGGCACTGTCACTCAGCTGCCTGTCTCTGTGGCACAGGGCACACAGCCATGTTTTCTGTTCTCAAATCTCCTCTGCCTTTCTCCTACAAGGACACTTCTCAGTGGATTTTACCATCTGCCTGGTAATCCAGGATGATCTCGTCTTGAGATCCTTAACGTCTGCACAGACCCCCTTTTCCAAATAATGTCCCATCTATAGCCTCTGAGGGTGAGGTGAGCACCGTTCAACCCACTACAGATATTTCTCTCTCTCTCTCCCTCTCCCCCTCCCCCCTCACTTTCCTTCTCTCCCTCCTTCCCCCTCTCTCTCTCTCTCTCTCACTTTCCCTCCCTCCCTCCCTCTCTCTCTCTCTCACTTTCCCTCCCTCCCTCTCTTTCTCTCTCTCTCACTTTCCTTCTCTCCCTCCCTCTCTCTCTCACTTTCCTTCTCTCCCTCCCTCCCTCTCTCTCCCCCCTCTCTCTCCCCCCCTCTCTCTCACTTTCCTTCTCTCCCTCCCTCTCTCTCTTTCCTTCTTTCCATCCCTCCCTCCCTCCCCCCCTCACTTTCCTTCTCTCCCTCCCTCTCTCTCCCCCCCCCCACTCACTCACTTTCCTTCTCTCCCTCCCTCCCTCCTCCTGGCGTCAGGATATCCTCCCACCTCAGCTTTCCGAAGTGCTGGGATTATAGGCATGAGCCACCATGCCTGCTTTATTTCTCCTTTTAAATTGAGAGATATTACTAGTTTGGACATGAATAAGATGCACTGATTTTAAGTGTTTAGTTTGAGGTTTGGTAAGTATTTTATACCCATGTCTTAGTCTGTTCAGGCTGCTATAGCAAAGTACCATAAACTGGGTACTTACAAAGAGCAGATGTGTATCTCAGTTCTGGAGGCTGGGGAGTCCAGGATCAAGGCAGATTCCGTATCTGGTGAGGGCCTCCTTTCTGGTTCATAGATGGCACCTTCTGGCTGCATCATCACATGGAGGAGGGGTGAAGATTCTCTCTGGGCTCTCCCCACACCCCCAACACCTTTTTCTTTGGGAGACAGAGTCTCACTCTGTCACCCTGGCTGGAGTGCAGTAGTGTCATCATAGCTTGCGGCAACCTTAAACTCCTGGGCTCAAGTGATCCTCCTGCCTCAGTCTCCCTAGTAGCTGGGACAACAGGCGTGAGCCACCATGCCCTGCAAATTCTGGGGTTTCTCTTACATGAGCACAAATCCCATTCATAGGGATGAGGGCCCTCCCAAAGGCCCCAAATTCTAATAGTATCGCCTTGGGGGTTAGGGTTTCAACACATGAATTTTTGGGAGACACATTTAGGTCACAACAATCCCACCTTCCCCTGAGATACAGAGCGTTTCCATAACCCCATGGTGTCCCGTGGCCTTCCTCTCCCTGCAGCTTGCTCGGCCTGCATGTGGCAGAACCATGCTGTGCTCAGAGCATGCCACTCGCTGCTGTTTCTGGGCTCCCTCCGCCAGCACATTGTCCTCAGGCCTCTTCTGTGCCGTGCGCAGCAGCTTGTCCTCACTGCCCAGCGGCTCACTCTCGTGGTGGTCATAGCTCTCGCTCCCCATGGTCTGTTGGACGTTTGAGTTTGTTGTTTATGGCTATTACAAGTAAAGCTGCTTTGCTTCCTTCCGCAAGAAGCTAGGGTGTTTGGGTAAATGCGTTTTAAATATATTCTCTGTTAATGAATGCTTTCTCAGTATTGAAAAAGTAGCTTTTAATTTCTCCGAACACATTGCTGTTTCATTCAGGAGAGGCTTTTAATTTGTTCTTGCAAAGCTTGAGTGGCCTTCGTTTTGGGGAATGCCGACCGGGGGGGTCTGAGTCCAAGTCCCCGGGAGTCTTGTGGACACCTTCAGTAAACACCAGTGTGGTGGTTTGGGGCACTGGGCTGTGGGCTGCGTGGCCGCAGGCACAGGGGGCCCAGTCCCCACAGGCGGCAGCATTGACTGCGCCGTTCCACGGTGGGTCTCGCTGTCCCGCTGTCTGTGTAGTTCATGGAGCTGCTGGCTGTGCGTGTTTGGAATTGTATTCCGAAGCACACTAGTTGTAGGAGCATGTTTTCTGTGGAGGTCCTTTGCGGTTATGAGGGTGACAGCAGCGCAGGCCACAGTTGCTGCCGTCCCTTGTTTTCCCCACTGCTGAGCACACAGACCCTGTGCGGGGTGGAGGCGCTGCTGTGTGCCTTGTCGCTGCAGTCTGGCTGTCTCAGGAGAACGTGGATGGGAGGTGGTTGGCTGTGTCCCCCTGGCTCTCACCATTTCCCCTGCAGGTCTCTGCCCTCCTCACTGAGTCCCTGAGCACTGTTCTGGGGCCACCTGAGGGCCAGTGTGTGCCGGTCCCCATCCGCTGCCTGCACTCTGCTAAGACATTGGTAACCTTGGGTCACCCTGCAGGACCCTCGGCCTGGGTAGGTTCCTGAAAAACTACAGGTAGAATGTGACACTGGTGCACAGAAGCCCTTATTTTGTCACCATGAGCTCACTGTTGGGGCCTGCGGGCTCCAGAGCTGCAAGTTGCAGCAGCTGCCCTCCTGCCCTGCACCTGTGAGGGGTGACACAAGACAGACTGTCAGGTTGATGCCCCTCTTTTTGCAAGACGGGAGCTTAGCATTCCAGAGTGTATGAGCCTGCAAGAAAGAACAGTCTTTTCCTGAGTGTACGCTGTGCTTATGAAATTATTATGAAAATGAGGAGATTTGGGGCTTTTGTTATGCCAGGTTACAGGCAGTGTGCTCATTGCCGCTGGGCCAGACAGACTGGAGCACCAGGAGAGCCGCCCTGGTAGCTCCTCCCCACAGGGGTGACGGGAGGAGATCAGAGCTTCTGAGCAGGCCTGATGCCCAGGCAGGTGGGCACGCGACCCCCACCTGTGCCGGCAGCAGCTTCCTTTCCAAGCACTTTGTGCGGCCATCTGCCTGGTCAGCCTCTGCATGTCCTGAGTAAGTGTTCAGCTTAAATTCATGCCAGACCTGGTCTGGTGCAGCACAGGGCACATGTGGCAACGTCTCAAACGTGGCTGACCACCCCTCTGAACCGCGGGGCAGGCAGACAGGCTTCCACGAGGGCTGTCTCGGGACAGCAGACAGGACATTCACTGTGACAAGTCAGGTCTTTAGACTGGGACGTTGGCTTAGAGTCACTTAGGCCTGCTGTTTGTGAGAACCTGTGGTAACAGTGCTGGCATGGTGCCAACTTGTCTCTCCAAGGTTGGCCAGAACATCATCCTGGCTGGGATCACAGCGGATGGACACACTGCCCTTCCCACGCCCTAAATTGAGGCTCTGAGGGGCACTCCCACTGGTGGCACCGTGGGCTTATTTCTGGGGGTTCCAGCATGCCTGGTGAGGCTCCAGGTGCTCACGTGGCAAACCCTGCGGGGAAGAGAGGCAGGTTACCTTTGTGCCCGGCTAATGCACTAAACAGTGAGGAAAGCAAATACAGCTTTTCTTTTTTTTACCTTTTTCTGAAGAAGCTCTTCTGTTTTAGAAAACCCAGAGTGTGTGAGTGCAAGATTTCCCCTTCAGACAGGCTTTGTCAGGATGATGTTTGAGTTTTGCAGTTGGCAGCACTTGTCAGCGTCCTGTGAAGGTGGCTGTTTGGCTCTGTGGGGAGGGACTGACGGGGCTGGCCCTGGAGGGCAGCACCCACTGAAGGCAGGTGCTGGGGCATTGTCCCGGGAGCTAGGCAGGCCAGCATCCTGGGTCGGCTACAGTGGCAACCCTGGCTAGCATGACAGAGGAGACAGGTCAAGTTGTTGTTGGTCCCCACGGGATGGTGGGCTGGGAAGGCAGGACCCTGACGCTCAGCATGCGCTTGCAGCCTGGGAGAGCGCGTCAGCACGGCAGGGGTCAGCATGCTGTTGGCTGTCAGAGAGCAGCGGGAGGGGGAGAGGACAAAACCAGGCTGGGTTCAGCTGGTTCTGATTCAGGCCCCACTTGTGTGACTGTGCCAGCACTACTCTGTGAGGAAAGAGGTGCATCCCGTCTATACGATTAGAAAGGTCCAGAAGGTACGTTTGTGTCATTGTGTAATAGACTTAAAAATAGTGAAGCTGTGCGTGTGTAATGCCAGCCTCCCGAGACCCGTGCTGCCGCGTGCCCGTTGTGGCAATGAGGACGTGGAGAGTGGCAGCCCCTCCGCCTTCCAGGGAAGCACCTGCCTAGCATCTCCACTGCTTCGCCTGTCAGTTCTGGCATTTGAATTTGCAGTTGCCTTTGATGGAAGGGCATTCCTTTATGTTGAAATGTCGTATTTACGTGAAACGCTTCTATCATCTGTCCTGTGTTTTGTCCTGCCATATAGTCAGACTGTTAGACCATTGCAGGGAGGGGGACGGTTTGTAGGGACATGTGGCTTCTGGGGCAGGCTGGGTGCCAGCACTCTTGCTTCCTGTCATGCCCCATGGGCGGGTGGTGTCTAGCAGTGGCTTCTCCTCCCCAGGTGCCTCTGACGTCCTGGCTCCGTCAGCGAAGAAGTGGTGGTTCTGTTCTTAACTTGGAGTTGAGAGGAAGTGTGTACGGCATTAGCGTTCACACAGCTAGGCCTGATGGTTCCGTCTTGCCCTTGAGAGCCAGGCACGGTGCAGGCTCTGGTGATGTGCCCACGAGGACAGCAGCTCCGAGTCCCCAGGTGCCCTTGACAAGTAACCCGAGGCCTGGCTTCTGTTGGTTTACGTGCTGGAGAGCTGCATGAAAACCGCATCAGCAAGTACACAGTTAAAGCTTCTCCAGACCCACCAGCAGGAATAGCGCCTAAGCTGGGTTTCCTGCGATGTTGGCCATGACGTCTTAATTTAGAAACTTTCACGAAAGACCTCTGAGTGTACCCCAGGGCGGATTGCAGCACGCTGCCCGGTCGTGCATGAGATGTCCAGCCGGCTGCCCGAGTGCCCGCAGTGCTGCTCTACGGTTGTCCCCTGGCCCTGTGGAAGCACAGACCCTCGAGAGACCAGGGGTGCTCTCCGTGAGAACGACTGACTCCGAGGCACTTCCCTGCCAGTGAGACTCAGTCCCTGCTCTGTGCAGACCCCTAGGCTGTGTGTGACACTGGAGCTTTTGCGTGTGAGGGGCTGTGCAGATAAAAGACTTCCTGCCAAGGTGACATCACCTCTCTTCTGCTGTGGGAGCCCTGAGGCTTTCAGAGGGGTAGTGGGGGCAGAGCAGCTGTCCCTACCCAGCGTGCATCAGGCTCAGACCTGCTCACCCGAAGCTCTAGGGCAGCATAGACCCCTGAATCCAGGTGCCTCCCAGGGCTGCAGGGTTCTCCACTTCCCTGCTCCCTCGGCAGCTACATGCCTTGCTTTTGCCCTGGCGTGGATTTCGTCCTGGGCTAGGGGGACCTGGAGCCCTCGCTCCAGCAGGGACAGCGTGAGGCTGTCCCTCCAGCCCAGCCCTGCGTCTCCGAGCCTGCAGTGCAAGGGGTGCACTGAGCTCCACTTTGTCCTCCCAGCTGGGCCTCCACAGGCTGCACGTTGGGTGTCAGGTGTATCTTGGTCATTTATTTGGGGAAGTGGTCAGAGATCAGTTTCAGTCTTGGCTTTTCCTGTTCACACCCTTGCAGAAAATGCACGCATGGTATCACATGCACTTGTGGACCCCCAGGGAAGGTGCAGAAGCTTCCCTGTGAGTGTCCACTGGCCCCAGCGCTGTGGGGCCAGCAGGCATGTGGGAGCCCCCGGCAGACACACGTGTCTGGCTCTGAGCCCAGCGTGCCGTTGGCGAGCTGCTGCACTGACACGTCGTGGGGCACCGGGGGTCGCCTCCTCTGCTGGTGGACACTGGGACATGCTGCAGTGTGGGGCTGATTTGCATGAGTTTGTGTGGACGTGAGGTGGCTTTGGTTGCCTGTGCATGCCTGCCGTCAGGGTGTGTCTGGATGTTGCTTCCGGGCCAAAGTCACCTGCCCTGGAGCATGGGCAGGGCCTTGCTGGACTCTCCTCGGTACCAGGCTAGGCTCTGGCCCTGCCACCTGGCTGCTTCTCCAGGGACCCCGTGGCATGCCAAGTGCCTGGCCACCTGCACGGGCAGCAAGCTTCTGTCACTGTGTGGGCTGCGGCTGTTTGCCCACCTAGGGTTGGAGGGTGCTGGGACCTAGTCCTTGTGGGAGAGCAAAGCAGTGGGAGAGGACAGAGGCTTATACGAGAAGGGTGGGGACTGGAACAGTGAAGATGAGGTGTGCTCACCCAAAACGTGAGAGAAGGTGAAATGTGTGAACGTCACATGCAGTCTTGGAGTACCCTCCAGTGAGCACCAGTGCCAGGAGCGCAGCGGCAGCAGTGGCAGTCACACGCTCAGTGGGGCGGAGGCACCGAGGGCTGGGCCAGGTGCCAGACACTGCCCTGAGCTTGCAGTGTGGGAACAGTTTTATTTCTGCATTTTATAGATTGAGAGACTTAAGACATATCTGACCACAGTCAGTGGCTCTTAACTCCTTAGGCCAGTGTCTGTGAACTGTGTTACTTCCCTGTTGTGAGAAGTAGTTTACATCTCTGTTGACAGCACACACCATACACACACACAACAAGCACACACTATAAACGTGTTCACAGAATAATACTTTATGTGGTGATATGTGTAATGCCCCTGGATATTTTCTGTTTTGTGTTATTTCACTTTTTAAAAAATGGCTTTGTTTGTAATTCCCAGAACTTGGGAAGCAACCAAAAAAAAAAAAAAAAAAAGGTAGAGCCTAATTCCCTGCTCTTGAGTATGGACTGGACATTATAACTCACTTTTTTTTTTTAAGACATATTTAATAGTTTCAATCTATCCACCCCCAAGGTAGTCTTCCCAACTTCAACCTCAAACTCCTGGGCTCACAGAGTCCTTCTGCCTCAGCCTCCCAAGTAGCTGGGACTATAGGCGTGTGCCACCACAGCTGGCTAATTTTTCTATTTTTTGTAGAGACAAAGTATTGCTCTTGCTCAGGCTGGTCTCAAATTCCTGAGCTCAAGCAGTCCTCCCACCTTGGCCTCCCAGAGTGCTGGGATTACAGGCCTGAGCCACCACGCCCGGTAGACTTCTAAGGAATAGAATGAGGTGAAGTGTTGCCATGGGACTCCTGATGTGAGGTCACAAAAGGCACTGCCCCCCTATCTCCTGCAATCACTCTAGTGGGGAAGCCAGCTGCCCCGTCACGAGGTTCCTCACTCAGCCCCATGGACATGGTCACATATCCATGTGACAAGGAATTTGGGCCTTTTGCCAAAACCCAGCACCAGTCTGCCAGGTATGTGAGTGTCCGCCTGGATGGCAGACCCTCCACCTCTGGCTGGCCCCTGACTGCACACCCCGAGCCAGGGCCACTGGAGAACCACCCCCTCGTCTCTGACCCCAGAAGCTGTGTGGTGTCACCTGCCACATGAGAGTGGATGACTCTCTGTGTGCCCCTGACTGGATGCGCAGCTAAGTGTCATCTTCCTTTTCCTTTTGAATCTTTAGAGGTTGTTTTTTTTGTTTGTTTTTGAGACAGAGTCTCACTCTGTTGCCTGGGCTAGAGTGCCATGGCATCAGCCTAGCTCACAGCAACCTCAAAGTCCCGTGCTCAGGCGATCCTACTGCCTCCGCCTCCCCAGTAGCTGGGACTACAGGCATGCGCCACCATGCCCAGCTAATTTTTTCTATATATATTTTGAGTTGGCCAATTAATCTCTTTCTATTTTTAGTAGAGACAGGTTCTCACTCTTGCTCAGGCTGGTCTCGAACTCCTGAGCTCAAACGATCCACCTGCCTCGGCCTCCTAGAGTGCTAAGATAACGGCGTGAGCCTCTGTGCCCGGCCCCCTTTTTTTTTTTTTTAATTTCAAAATATTGAGGGGTATAAATGTTTTTGTTACATGGATACCTTTTATAATGCTTACGTCTGGGATTTTAGTGTGCCCGTCACCCAAATAGTGTCCATTGTACCTAATGTTTAATATTTTAAATCATGTAAAATACATATTCCAAAGCCAACTACACAAAATAATGTTTATGAAAAGAGGTCTACCTGTCTAATTTTTTTCATCTATAGGAAATAAAATTGTTTTGTGCCACCAATTCTTAATAGCTTTATTGATCTATAATTGGCCTATAATAAAATTCACCCATTTTAAATGTATGGTTCAATTTGGAAAATGTGTACAGTTGGGAAACTACCACCACAAAGTACAGAACATTTCTGTCAGCCCTAGAAGTCTCCTCATGCCTCTTGTTTTTCTTTTTTTCTTTTTCACTTTTTATTTTAGAATAATCATAGGCTCACAGGAAGTTGCAAAATAGTAGAGTCCCCAGTACCATTACCCAGGGCAGTGTCAACGCTGGGATCATGACCTTGGCCGACAGATCCCACTCAGGCCTTGCCGGTGCCATCCTGTGTCACCAGTGCTGTATCTGTCTCCACAGTGATGTGTGGAAGTGTGCCCCCCTCGCAAGAGCCCCACGCTGTCCTTCCACGCCCCTCCCTCCCTGCCTCACGCAGCTCTGTCCCCTGGGGACTTCCCTGTGGCGTTGGGTACGTGGTTGGTTCCTCGTGGTCTGCGTGGAGCGCGTGTGAAGGACCTGTTGGGACAGCTGCTGAATGGTTTTCCTGTTTGTCCATTAGGAATCAAGGTCTGTGAACGTTCACAGACACATCTTTGTGTGGACGTAAGATTTCATTTTCAGGGATCGGTGTCCGGCAGTGCAGTTGTCGGCTGTGTGGTGCGTGCACGTTTGGGTTCGTGAGACCCACACTGGCTTTCCAGAGCTGCAGCACCACGTGTGTTTCCACAGCGTCCTCCGGCATCCACCAGTGTTGTTTCACTTCCAGTTGTGCTCACGGCGGTTTTAATTACGTTTCCCTGGTGGCTCGTGATGCTGGACGTCTTCGTGTGTGCCGCACTGGCCTTTCTGCAGTGTCTGTGTTTCTTGTCCGTTTTCTCATTGGAATACTTGCTGTTTACTGTTGCTTGTTCTGCTTCTACACGCAAGTCTGTCTTCAGATTCTGATTTGCAAATGCTTTTCCCTGTCTGCAGTTTGTCTTTTCGCCCTTTAAACTTGGTCTTTTGCAGAAGAAAAGTTTTTGATTTTGTTGAGGTAATCAATTTTTTTCTTGTACAGATTATGCTTTTAGTGTCATGTCTAACAACTCTTGGCCTAGACCTAGGTCATAAAGATTTCCTCCTGTTTTTTCTAAAGTTTTTATAAATGGTTCTGGTTTTGCCAGCTCTGAACCTGTTTTTGTTTGGGCCAATTATAAGTGATACTGTATCTTTGTTATATCATATGTTCATCATTAGTATGTGGAAATGTGGGTTTTTGTGTATTGATCTTGTATTCTTCAGCATTACTGAACTCTATTATTTCTAGAGTTTTTGGTAAATTCCTTGTGATTTTTCTAGATAGAGAATCATGTCACCTTTGGATAAAGACAGTTTTACTTCTTCCTTTTTTTTTTTTGAGATAGAGTCTCACTCTGTTGCCTGGGCTAGAGTGCCATGATGTCAGCCTAGCTCACAGCAACCTCAAACTCTTGGGCTCAAGCAATCCTTCTGCTTCAGCCTCCCTAGTAGCTGGGACTACAGGCATGCACCAGCATGTTTATTTTTTCTATATATTTTTAGTTGTCCAATTAATTTCTTTCTGTTTTTAGTAGAGACGGGGATCTCGCTCTTGCTCAGGCTGGTTTCGAACTCCTGACCTTGAGCGATCTGCCCACCTCAGCCTCCCAGAGTGCTAGGATTACAGGCGTGAGCCGCCACGCCCAGCCCTTATTTCTTCCTTTCTGATCTGCGCGCCTTTGAGCTCTTTTTCTTTCCTTGGTGCACTGGCCGCATTGCCTTCACAGTGTTGGCAGCAGTGGTTACGGGACGTCCTCAACTTCTCCGGAGAAGGCACCCGGCTTCTCACGCTGAGTGTGTCGGCCAGAGGCTCTTTGCAGACACGCTGCCCTGTGGAGGGTGTTTCCCTACACTCGCTCCTGTTTGGCTGAGAATTTTTATCATGAATGCTGGATGTTATCACATGCTTTATTTCCACTAATTATTATGATTATGTAATTTCTTTTGTTTAGCTTGTTAACCTGGTGGATTACATTGGTTGACGTCCTTGCATATTCTGTTGTTGGTTGATGTAAGCGTAGGTGTCCTCTGCATTTCATAGTAGACTCCGTGCTCTGCCCACTTTCTCTACTTGGTTCTTGCACTTGGTGACACTGCAGAGATCACTCCATAGTCACGTGTCCATGGAAACGCTGTTGTTCTGCTCAGGCTGCATGGGGAGGTGTGGTGGCAGGTGCTGGGGTGCCGAGCTGGGCTTCGTGTTGAGCGTCTGTCCTAGGAGGCCGCCCTGCAGCGGGCTGCTCTGGGCGAGGCACCGTTCCTTGTCCTCGTCACATGTTTTGGAGCAGAGGGAGCCGTGGGATGGCTGGTTTGCAGGATGGTGTGTGCATAGCACTGCAGGGTGCTCCACCTTCCTGCTGGGGGAGTCCTCGCCGCACTCCCAGCAGCAGTGCATGAGCACCCACTGCTCTTCCTGACCCCTCTGCTGTGCACTGGCATGTGTTTATTACGACACTCACCCGCCTCCATTCTGCTGCCGGTGTTTTATGGCTGTTACAGTGACGCAGTTGTGCTTTTAACGCGTATGCCTACGTTTCTTTTTTTGCTTTCGTTACACTCAGTCTGTATGGTAATTCCTTCTGTGTAAGATGAGTGTTTCTCTTCCTCTCTCTCGCAGTTGCTCTTTGCCTCCCCTCTCTGTAGGACTGTGAGTTTCCCTTCTGTTCTGCAGTCACAGTATTGTGTGGTGTGCTGTGTGCACAGATTAGGTTCACTGTAAGTGTTGAGAAGTCCTGAGCTGCTCCCTGGCTGTCCATGTCACCCTGGTCCTCAGCAGGGCCACGCAGGGTGTGGGGCTGCCCTTTCTCTGGGCCAAGACCGCTTGCAGGCAGACAGCCCTGCAGCAGGGTCCGTGGCCTTCCACTTGTGCAGGCTCACGGTGCAGCCTGCGTCCTCACTCCTGCGCCGTCCTTACTGCGACATGCAACAGTGCCCAGAAGTCCACAAAGTAAAAATGGCAGAACTCAGATATCAAAAATTGAAACCCTCTGTAACCTGCTCTTAGAAACCCTGAGAAACCTATTTCACCTGCAGCCCAGATTCTGCACCTTACCCCAAGCCACTGTGAGCCAGACTCCTGGGACAAGTCTTGTCGCCTGAGCATGTTTAGTGTTGGCAGAAATTCATGTGACTATGCAATGTATTTTTTCTCCAGATCATTTGTGAGACCCGGCCATGTTATTGTGTGTGTTTTTTCTTTGCTGTGTAGTATTCCATGTTAACTCCATGCTGGCCTGTCTGACTGCTGTAGAACATTCTGTGCATGTCTCTTGCTGGGCATGTGCGTGCATGTTTTTTGGATGTGTGCCCAGATTGCGATTGCTGGGTTGCAGGGTGTGTTTGTGGCCAGTTTGAGTCGGCAGCTCTGGGTCCACGTCAGTGCGCTGCCTTCAGAATGTGCCAACTTCTTTGCCCGCCCGCGTCTTCACCGACGCTTGGCATCTTATTTTGGGTTTAGTTTGCGTTTGCTCGATGGCTGGTGAAGTTGAGAACTTTGATCTGTGTACTGACCTTTAGGATTTCCTCCTTGGCGAAGGGCCTTTTAAGGCTCATGTCCGCTTTTCTGTTAGGTGATCTGTCTTTTCTTGTTGGTTTGTAGGAGTGCTGTCTATTCTGAATGAGAGCTTTTCATCAGTAATGTGTGTAGGAAACTCTCTTCTCTGTTGTAGGAAGATGACTTTTAACGAACAAAACTTACTTTGAGTCAGAATTTTCAAATGTTTTCTTTATGGCTAGTGTTTCTGTGTATTGGGTAAAAGATTTTTCTTTTTCTTTACCTCGAGGTTGCGAATGTCTTCTGCGCTGTTGTCTATGGGCCTGCTGGCTGTGCCCTGGACATCTCGATCTGCAGGTGGTTTGTGTGTGTGAGGGAGGCGTCAGGTGTGCTTTTCTGCCGGGACGTGCTGTGTGCAGGGCCACTCTTGCAGGGCCACTGAGGGCAGCTGGTTGTTCAGGGAGCAAGGTGACAAGTCGACGAGCTGCTCTGGTCCGGACGCTCGGTCTGCACCCCGATGGCACTGGGGCTGGGGCTGCGCTGGGCGTGTCCACACGTCCACACCCAGAATCAGAATGACTGACCATCCCATGACGACAGCTCGGCGGCTCGAGGCCCAGGACGGGAGGGTGGCGGATGTGGCCTGAAGGACCCCAGGGCCGGGTGCTGCGCCTTGCCCGTGGGGCGATGCTGTGGAGCCCCACCAAGGACGCAGCCGCCACCTGGGCAGCCTCCTCCTCTGCCGCCATGAGGTGCTGGCCCCATGCACCCCATTGCTGGAGATCTCCTGGGAGGTGTGCTCCGTGCTGACCTGGTCGGGACAGCTGCGCACCTCGACTGGGTCCTGGTCTGCCAGTGCGGTAGGGAGGGCTGGGCTCTGTGCTGCCTGCTTGGGTTCGAGGATTCTCACCCTCTGTGTCCTCTCTTTGGAAGCAGACGGTCGATGATGAGGCGACGGGAGTGTAGATGAAGACCGGCTGAGCGCAGCAGAACGATGCCCAGGGGTGGGTGTTCTAAAACACCACAGCAAGAAGAATTCCCCCTCAGCAACGACATGGTGGAGAAACAAACTGGGAAAAAGGTAAGCAGCTGCAGCCTCTCCTCAGCACACGCCGCACGATTCTGTCCCCAGACCCCAGGGTTTCCGCCGCTGTGGCAGTGAGATGGTCAGACGTGGTGCTGCGGAGATGTCACGTCCGAGTTTGGTTGATTCTGTGTGTGATCCTCCCCAACTGTGACTAGTCAGTGCTCTGTTCTCCTCCTGTCCACAGTGTGGGGGCGATGCCAGGTTCTGGGGTGCAGTGTGGGGGTGGTGCCAGGTTCTGGGGTGCACATTGTGGAGGTGGTGCCAGGTTCTGGGGTGCACAGTTCCTGTCCACAGTGTGGGGTGATGCAGGGTTCTGAGATGCTCAGTTCCTGTCCACAATGTGGGGGCGATGCTGGGTTCTGGGGTGCACAGTGTGGGGGCGATGCCGGGTTCTGGGGTGCACAGTGTGGGGGTAGTGCCAGGTTCTGGGGTGCACAGTTCCTGTCCACAGTGTGAGGGTGATGCAGGGTTCTGAGATGCTCAGTTCCTGTCCCACAGTGTGGGGCAATGCCGGGTTCTGGGGTGCTCAGTTCCTGTCCACAGTGTGGGGCGATGCCAGGTTCTGGGGTGCTCAGTTCCTGTCCCACGGTGTGGGGGCAATGCTGGGTTCTGGGGTGCTCAGTTCCTATCCACAGTGTGAGGGCAATACCAGATTCTGGGGTGCTCAGTTCCTATCCACAGTGTGGGGCGATGCCGGGTTCTGGGGTGCTCAGTTCCTGTCCCACGGTGTGGGGGCAATGCTGGGTTCTGGGGTGCTCAGTTCCTGTCCCACAGTGTGGGGGAGATGCCGGATTCTGGGGTGCTCAGTTCCTGTACACAGTGCGGGGCAATGCCGGGTTCTGGGATGCTCAGTTCCTGTACGCAGTGCGGGGCGATGCCGGGTTCTGAGATGCTCATTTCCTGTCCCACAGTGTGGGGACAATGCCGGGTTCTGGGGTGCACAGTTCCTGTCCACAGTGTGGGGCAATGCCAGATCTGAGATGCTTAGTTCCTGTCCCACAGTGTGGGGCGATGCCGGGTTCTGGGGTGCTCAGTTCCTGTCCACAGTGTGGGGCGATGCCGGGGTCTGGGGTGCTTACCTCCTGTCTCACAGAGGTGGTGCCCAATGAACGTGAACCCGGACATGAGGTTCGTTTCCAGGCTTTGCCGGCTGCCTGTGATATGTCTGAGACTCGGGTGTCACTGCGTCAGGCATAGGATGGTGGACGTGAGTGTGAGCTGAGGCCCGTCCACTCCTGCTGCCTTGTGTTCCTGTCACGTAATGCTGACGTTCCATGGTTCCTCCTCCCTGCTTTGAGAGTGTGACCCGGCGTGCATCCATCCTGTGACCCTGTGGACCTTCTGAATTCGCTCGTGGGCAGGTGGGTCACCTTGCTGCGGCTCCTGGTTTCCAGCCAGCCTATGCTGGCATCCCCTGCCCTGCCACGGCCAGGTCACTGTCTGTGCGCTCCCTGCTTCCGCTCAGTCTCTCTGGCCGTGCTCTGGGTTTGGTGTGGTGTGGGCTTCACAGTGCTGCGCCTGGGGAAATAAACCAGCAGTCATTTAGTTCATTTAGTTTTGGTTCGTGTGGAGTGTTCTGTGGACACGGGTGTGGTTAGGTGCTATCTACACAGGAAAACGGGTACCCCGAGCGCCGTGGGTGTCTGGGCAGCGAGCCGTGTTTCCTGTCCCGCTTGCGTGTCTCAGAGTGCCTGTACAGGAGCCGGTGGGTGCCGCAGCGTGGAGCCACGAGCACTTCTGTGCTGAGGCTGGTGCTTAGCACCACGCTCTGCCGAGCTCACACAAGAGGGGCGCACACACCTGCCAGGCCCATGGGGTCTGGGTCGAGCT
The DNA here is from genome assembly GCA_963574885.1 of Lepilemur ruficaudatus. Lineage (NCBI taxonomy): Eukaryota > Metazoa > Chordata > Mammalia > Primates > Lepilemuridae > Lepilemur > Lepilemur ruficaudatus. The sequence continues at coordinate 46,784 of CAUYRT010009166.1, read as the reverse complement.
CTCGGGACGGGCATGCGCTACTGAGCTCGAGAGGTGGAGCTCATCGGGGGCACACGTGCAGCTTCAGGGGGAAGCTAGGGGTTGGCAGAATGGAGAGGGGAGAGAAGGTCACTGTTCTGGTGACTAAGATTCCAAAGTGTTGGGACAGTTTCAAGTTGCCCTTGGCCTCGTCTGCCCCCAGTTCACGGGGTGGGCCGTGGAATTCACTGGGAGCAGCAGCTGCGCCGCGTGCGGATCCACAGTGCTGTGTGCACAGCCGGGCCGGGGGTCTCCCATGCTGTCTGCAGCTGCCGTCACTGCCTGAGGCTTTGGCCAGCTGCCGCCTTCCCTCGTGGGGAATCCAGCGAGAGCTGGACCTACTTTCCGAGGGGATGCGTGTTCTGTGGTTTCCCCTCGAGAGCTTGGACTTCCCTGCTGAGGTGTGAGCTGTGTGGGGCCTGCTCGCCTGTGTGGATCAGAAACTTCTCACGTCTGTGTGACTGATACAAGTAGAGGTTCCAGGATCCCAGAATGCCCATGAGAGCTTTTGGACCATTTTTGTGCCCAGGTGGTGCTCTAGGAACAAAGATGTCTGGGTTGGGCCATTGGCCCAGCGCTGCCGTGCGTGAATGCTGCCTGCACTTCTCAGGTGACGGGCTCCATGCCCAGCAGCTTTTAGGACAGTGACTGGTGGCGGCCTGGGGGGATGAGGACAGCATACGGGAAAGGGAAATCCCAGTGCTCGGGCCCATGAGGAGTCATCTGCTGAGCTTGTGTGTGTTCTGATCGCCCAGTCTGAGAAAGAGGAATGCACAGTGGAATGGTTACCCTAGCACAGTTTCAGATTTTTTCTGAGGAGGTGATGTTTCTAAGCAGCCTGACACATACGTGGCCTGGACACAAGTGGAGCCATGCACAAGCAGGCCTGCAGGGAAGGTGGTCCCGGCAGATGAAAGGTGACGAAGGCTGAGCTACAGAAGGGCGTCCTGTGCCTGAGGCTGCCCTGGCCGGGCAGCTGTCCCACTGAGGCGCGTCCTAGGCCAGTCTGAGTTGTTCTCTTTTACTTAAGGAGAAAAGAGACTTGACCAAGCTGAATGGGTCCAGATGGTGTGGATGCAAACCGTGTTTACCCACTGGCTGTGGCACATGCGTGGATCTGACTTTGGGATCTTTTTCCTGTGGTTTTTTAAACTACCCAAGATAAAGCCAGACATCATCTTCATTGAGGCATCGAAATTTTAACAGCGAAAATGCTATGTTGCTGGGAGCCAGGAGCTCTCAACATGAGAGGAGCTTTCTGAGCTTAAACAGGGGCTTGAAATAGAACGCCTGGGAAAACACTGCTGGTCGCAGCTGCTGTTTGAAAATGCCCTGCTCCTCGGGGTTAAAAAATGCCAGGGCACCAGGACCCGGGAGTGTGAGTGTGGCAGGTCCTGTGGTTGCAGGCATCTGACGTGGTTTCTGCTCAGTTTTTTCTCAGATATAGTTCCATGTCATCAAAAGCAACATATTTTTAGGGTTTTTCGAAAGAATTGTGATCTAAGCGATACACACGTGGACGGCAGAGACAGGGCACATGACTGCAGTGTGTCCTCTCACCGAGTCAACCTGGCCGTTCCCCGATGTCCTGGTGACTGCAGACACGCCGGGGCACGGGGCAGGCCCTCTGGGGGGAGATGCTCTTCCCAGGGTCTCCCCGCAGGACCCCACTGCAGGTCGCTGGGTGGAAACCAGCAGGCCCTTCACTTTGGGGGTGTTCTGATCTGATGAGCTAAGGGGGCCCTGGTGTCCAAGGCTGCCCCGCGACAAGTGCTGTCCCTGACCCCCAATCCAGGGCTGCCCTCCATGGCAGGCGCCACCCGCTCGCTGTGCTCAGCGCACACTGCACGGAGAGGAAACTGTGCCGACAGCCTCGCGGCCGCCGGAGCTTCCCCTGGTGGTCCTGAGTGTGTTTTCCAAGTAGCAGCCGCAGCTGAGTCAGAAACAGACATTCTCAGGCGAGCTCGGGCCGGCGAGTGGGCCGGGCTGTTGGTGGTGGGTGCTCTAGTGTGAGAGCCCCACGTGTGTGCTGTGTGTGGTCTCTTCAGACCCAGCTTGGTGGGAAACGCTCCAGCTGATCTGAGGCCAGGCCCCTCCTCACCCTGAGGGATGCAGCCCATCGCTAAAGGTGGCTGTGTTGGGACACTTGGGGGGTTGGTGGTATGTGTGTATATGTGCGTGCATGTGTGTGTGTGTGAGCTGCACCCCTTTATCCAACAGTAGCAGCTCCAGAAGGGATCTTGGTTTTGGGATCTGGAAGGATGTGACTAGCACGGCCCTGGCTTCCTGCTCTGGCTTCGTGGACAGGTTCTGGATAAGGTCTCCACGCAGGTTGCCGTCCTCCTCCTCACATGGGAAGCGCAGTGGCGGGGGGGTTGGGGGGTCCTGATAGACCGCAGAAGGGACCGAGGTGTGCCGAGGCCCGGCTGAGCACTGATGCCCTCTCGGGCTTCACGCGGGCTTTCTTGGTGGCAGAGAGGCCCAGCCTTGGTCCCAGAGGGACTTGTGGAGAGTGGGTGTTGGCTTCTGGGATTTCTGTCTGTCTCCTTCGCAAGGGTGGAGAAGGAAATAGGGAACCATTCCAGAGGAAGCAAGATGAGCCAGGCTCAGGTCCCCTTCTGTCCCCAAACCAGTGCTGGGGCTGAGAGGACGGGGCCTGTGGTCTGCCAGCCGGGCAGGGCCAGCACTCACCAGGCACTGCTGTGACTTCTGCTTACTGGTCACATAGGCATCCCCACCCGCCCGCAACCATCCAGCCGTGCCTGTGTGCCACCTGCCACACCCTTGGGCCCCATCACTCCTCTGTAGAACGTGGCCTCTGGCAGGCACTGCGCCTGCTGTCCCTACTCTTCCTCCCACTGCAGGGCAGCTCTGGAGCAGTGAGTCTCCTACCATCTGCTGCAGTGCTGTCTGCATGCAGTGCCCACTGGGTGTTGCTGGGTGAATGTTAAACTCCTCAGCTTCCCGGTCACAGTTAAGAAGCACAAGTCAGGCTGGGCGTGGTGGCTCATGCCTATAATTCCAGCATTTGGGGAGGCTGAGGTGGGAGGATTGCTTGAGGCCAGGAGTTTGGGACCAGCCTGGGCAGCATAGTGAGACCATCTCTATTAAAAAAAATTAAAAATTATCTGAATGTGGTGGTACGTGCCTGTAGTCCCAGCTACTTGGTGTGCTTGAGCCAAGGAGTTTGTAGTGAGCTATGATGATGCCGCTGCATTCCAGCCTGGGTGACAGAGCAGGACCTTGTCTCAAAAAAATTAAAAACAAAACAAAACAAACTCTAAGAACAAGAGGTTTCAGAACATTCCTTTGGCTCCCGGCCCTTGTATATAGTGAGGCAGCTCGCTGCACCTTACCCGAAACATAGCTTTGGCAAATACAAGGTTACACAAGTTTTTCCTATGTTTTCTGAGTTTTATAATTTTAATTCTTAGATGATAGGTCTGTGATCCATTTCCAGTTAGTTTCTTTTTTTGGAAACGGGGTCTTACTCTGTCACCCAGGCTGGAGTGCAGTGGAGCAGTCACAGCTCACTGAAACCTCGAACTTCTGGGCTCAAACGGTCCTCCTCCCTCAGCCTCCCAAGTAGCTGGAACTACGGGTGAACCATCATGCTCTAGTTAATTTTTGTATATGGTGTGAGGTTTGGGTAAAGGTTTGTGTTTTGCATCTAGATACCCAATTGTTCTCTCATTACTATATTGATACCAGAACCAGGCAGAGATACCATAAGATAACCATAGACCAATAGCCCTTGTAAACATACACATACAGATTTTAAAAAGAATTTTAGCAACTTGAATTCGTCTGTGGATAATGGACAATGTACCATGACCAAGTAGGGTTTATACCAAGAATTCAAGGTTGGTTTAACATCCAAAATCAATCAGTTCAATTCATTATGTTAACAGACTACAAAAGAAAACGATGTGACCTTATTATTTGATGCGGCAAAAACATTTGGTAAAATCAACACCCAATTTGTTATTAAAAACACCCAACAAAGTAGCAATTAAAGGGAATTTCCTTAACTTGATACAAAGTATCTATGAAAAATCTACAACTAACATGTTTGATGTGAAATACTGACTGCTTCCCACCCAAGATTGAGAACAGTTGCAAAGGTGGCTGCTGTCAATGTCATCCTGCGGGTTCTAGCCACACAGTCAGCCAAATAAAGACACACAGACTGAGAAGGAAAGGGTCATACTGTCTACCTTCACAGAGAGCGATGGAGAAAAGCCCAGGAAATGTACTCAAAAGCTAAAAGGATAAGTGAGTTTAGCAAGGTGGCATGATACAAAGCTTATGTGCTTCTGAATATTATTGTTGAATGGTAGGGAATTGAAATTTAAAAATATCTTTACAGTAGCATCAAACATGTGTATTATTCTGGGACAAATTTGACCATAGGTGTGCTGCAAGACCTATGCTGGTTGGGGGAGCTATACACTGAAAGCTACAAAATATTGCTGAAAGAAGTTAAGGAAGATCTAAATAAATGGAGAATACTGTTGTGTTCATTGGTCAGAAGACTCCAGTGTTGTTCAGGTGCTGTTTCTCCCCAAGGTGTTATGTAGACTGAGTGGAAAAAATCTCTGCAGGCTTTTTTTGTACAAATTGATAAGCTGATTCCAAAGTTCATATGGAAATTTAAATGACCTAGAATAACCAAAACCACTTTGAAAAAGCAGAACAAAACTGGAGGACTTAAGTGATCCGATTTCAGTGTTTACTATGTATGAGTGGCAGTAGTAAGACAGTGTGTATCTTATTGGCACAAGGACAGGCATATCAATGAACAGAACAGAGTCAAGTCCACGGACAGACCTCTACACACACAGGCGAGTTGAGTTTTGGCAAAGATGCCCAAGGCAACTCAGCTGGGGAAGGATAATCTTTACAACAGGCACAGCTGGAAGGACTGGACCCGCATGTTCATGCCGTGCTTAGTGGCTGGTTGGAGGTTCGTTCTTATTGGGTCCTTTTGCTGTTGGCTGTGCGTAGGTGAGAGCTGACCACAGTGACAGTGGTTCAAGGGGTCACGTAGAGTGGACATGGCCATTTTTCAAACAGTTACTGTGACTGTCTTCCCTCTCTGTGTGCAGAGTCCTCCTCAGCTTGTGCGGAGAGTGAAGTGCTGCCCCTTGGCAGCCTGCCTGGTCCACGTGCCACATGGCCACCACTGTGGTGGTTCTTAGAGTACAGCAAGGTCTGACCGGGTTCCTGATACAGATCACATTTAATGCTTAATGTAATGTTTAAGGTATTAACATTTAGGAAATGAAAACAATTTTTGATGTACATGGCAATTCCTCTTTGGTGAGGAGAGCTCAGAGAACTTGAACACCCCTCCTGCCCACCCAAGCTGCACTGTGGGGCTCTGAGCCCAGACACGCCTGGGGCACCCACCCCTCACTCCCCGTGTGCAGCCCAGGCAGGCTCTGCTGCACCCAGGCACGCTGCCGTGTTCACTTGGCATTGCTGGGAGTTAGTTAAAAACAAAATCTCTGAACTCTTAGTGAATATAAATACATGTTGTAGCTTATCTTTTATTTTAAAATCCAGCGATAATCACCATCCAGGTGAAAATATGTGGCACTACCAGTGCCCTAGGAGCCACGTGGGCTCTGTCTCAGCAGCAGCTTCTCTCACGCCAGATGCCGTCTGCCCACCCTCCCTCGCGTGGACTAGTGACTGTGGAGACTGTGGGGCGTTGGCTTCCCGGCTCCATGCGACTGACGGGGCTTCCCGCCAGCACTTCTCCCTCCGTCGCTGTGCAGTGCTTTGTCGTCCAGACATCCGGCAGTTTGTTCACCCTTCTGTCCGTGAACCTTGGGTTCTTTCCGACAGCAGTCCTGTTATGAATGTGAGTGCGTCGGGGCTTTTCCACGTTGGTAGATGTGGCCAAATAGTTGGTCCAAATGAGTGTACCAGTTCTGCACTCCCAAGTCAGGCTGCTCCATATCCTTGTTGAGGCTTGATGGTGTCGGTTTAATTTTAGTCACCCTGGCGGGTATGTGGTCGTGTCTTGCGGTTTTATTTGTGTTTTTCTGTTGTCCTCTGTCTCTGAAGATGTCCTCCTCTGCTGTCTCTGGAAGGCTTTCAGTCTGTTTCATCTGGAGTTAATTTCTCATGTGGTGCAAGGTGGGCCATGGTGTGCCTTGCTCCCTGTGGGGCCCAGGGCCATCCTGCACTATGTGGTGTGCACAGGGCCTCCATCGCCAGGGGACGAATTCTCATTTCTGCTGTCTGCTCTGAACAGCCTGCATTATTGTCCTTTTTCCAGGACGGCCTGTTTTGATGACTGTTATTTTATAGTCTGATACCTCGTTGTTTAAACTGCCTGGCTCTGTTGTTTTTCAGAATTGCCTTTGCATTTCCGTGTATGTTTTGGGATAGGCTGGTTGATTTCCACAGAAAGCCTGCGAGGATTTTGACTGGGTAGCTGTGAAGGTGAAGGTCGGCATGGGGGCAAATTGTCGTAGGGAGGATGGGGGGCTTGCCGGTCCACGAACATGATGTATCCCTCTGCTTTTGTCTGTATTTTTTCTCAGTGATGTTTTATAATTGTCTGTGTAGGGGGCTTCAGCATCTTTTGTTAGATTTATTCTTGCATGTTTGATGTCTTTTGAAATTATCATGTGATGTGTTTTATTCCATTTCCTGATTGTTTATGTTATACAGCCTCAATCCACTTTGTGCCTAGCAAGTTGTCTGATTCACTTATTAATTTGGAGAGTTTGTACATTCCTGTTGACTTTTTTGTGTATGCAGTCATGTCTCCTTAAGGCTAGTACTGCTTTGTTACCCTCAGTAGGAGGAAGAGAAGGAAAAAGGGGTGGCGTCCAGTCTCGTTGCAGAGGGACCTCATGTCGACGTGCAGGTGCTTCGCGACACATCGATGCTGCTGTGCTCGTGGAGGCCTCACGCGTGCTGTTGCATGTACTAGCACCTTAAAATTTATTGTGGAGTATTCCGTTTATATCCCAGAATTCATTTATCCATTTGCTTTTCCATGTTTTGTTTTTGAGCCAGAGTCTTGCTCTGTTGTCCAGGCTGGAGTGTGGTGGCGTCATCACAGCTCACAGCAGTCTCGAACTCCTGGCTCAAGCGATCCTCCTGCCTCAGCCGCCTGAGTAGCTGGGACTGCAGGCATGCGCCATCATGCCTGGCTAATTTTTCTGTTTTTAGTAGAGATGGGGTCTGGCTCTTGCTCGGGCTGGTCTTGAACTCCAGAGCTCAAGCAATCCTCCCACCTTAGCCTCCCAGAGTGCTGGAATTACTGGTGGGAGCCACTGCACCTGGCCCCGTTTGCCTTTTGATGAGCAATTTAGTTTCATTTTTTTACTGTTATGAACATTCTCGTGCTAGTTTGTGAAGATGTGTGCTCATTTCATTGATTTCATCAAGAACTCCGAAGCAGCTCCCCAGGGGCTGTCATTTTACTTCCTCTGGCCGTGCCTCTGAGTTCTAGTTGCACCAGGTCCTCATCAGCACCTGGTATGTCTGTCTTTTTTATTTTAACCATTCTGGTGGGGGTGCTGATATTAGTATATTTGCATTTGCCTGGTGACAAACACTTATTCGCATGTTACTTGTCTATTTGGATATTTTCTTTGGTAAAGTGCCTATTCAGAACTTTTGCTCATTTAAAAAATTTTTGTTTTTCAGTAGATGTGAGTATAGACAGCCTTGCCTCAATCCCAATCTTAGGGGAAAACATTCAGTCTTCTGCATTTAAATCTGTGGTCAGCAGCTCGATTTCCTGGAGGCCTTGTATCAGCCTGGGGATGTTCCCTTTGCTCCTGGCGTGCTGAGAGCTGAAGAGCAGGGTGGAACCTCGTCACAGGCCTTTTCTGTAGCTCCTAAAATGGTCAGTTGGCTCTCCTTTATCTTCTTGATGTGGTAAAATACGTCAGTTTTTAATGTCTTGAATTCTTGAATCCTCAGTTTTTATTATTTGTATTTTTTATAGAGATCAGAATTGTTTATATCTGCTCAGCATTTTTCTGATCATGAGGTTTATTGGCTTATAATTTTGTTTTCATGGAATACCCTTATCATGTTCTGGGATTAGCATTATGGCAACCTCATAAAATGAGTCGGGAATATTCCTCTGTTCCCTGGAATAATTTCTCTGAGACTGGTATTACCTCTTCTCCACCCTCGCCTTTTTTCGTTTTCCTTTTCTTTTGCTGAGACAGGGTCGTGCTATGTTGCGTAGGCTGGTCTCAAACTCCTGGCCTCAAGAATTCCTCCTGCCTTGGCCTCCCAAAGTGCTGGGATTATGGACATGAGTCACCATGCCCAGTGGGTATTATGTCTTCGTTGAATGTCTGGTAAAATCCACCAAGTGGGCCACGAGTTTTCTTGGTAGGAAGGTGTTTTATGATAGACTGGAGTTTTTACTGATGTATTTCATTCTTTCCTAGTGTTGGGGGTGACACAGGGTACGTGTGCCTCCGTCACTCCCAGGTGAGCTGTGGCAGAGCTTAGGGGAGTTGCCGCCAGATGGCAGGTGTGCCATGCCGCAGTACCCAGGCTGAGGACGGGCAGTGGTAACACTGCTGTCAGGGTGAGTGTCGTCCTCACGGGTTCTGGCTCCCATGAGGTCTGCCTGGTGGCTCCTTTCCAACACCGGGAGCCCTTAGAGCTGGCAGCATGTTCTGGCCGAGATCTCAGGCACTCAGGGGTGTCTCTGATTGATTGCCAGCTCTGGTGCATGCAGTGTTTGACCAGCCACGCTGGAGGCCTTCCCCCAGGAGCGGGCCTGCGTCTTGGCCCTGCAGCACCTGACGGCAGCACAGGAGACTGCACAGTGTTTGCTGTCTGTTAGCTTGAGGAAAGTTCCAGAAAGAAAGCTTGCTGGTGAGGAGGGCAGTAGTGGACTCCATTGGCCACGTCCTCCCCACCTGAGGTGGCAGCATGGTGGACCTGGCGCTCGGCAGGCCTGCGTTGGTGCTGCCCTGGCGTCTTCCCTCGGGCAGTGACACTTTGCCGAGGCTCCGTGAGGGAGGTGCGGTTCCCAGAGCACCTGCTGCGCTGAGCCTGGCGGGCCTGAGCCGGAGCTGCTGTGCCTGTGCCGTCCCGGGTGCCGACCAGAGTTTGTGACGCTGCAGCTGGGGGCTGAGCTCTCCCCGTGCCGCAGCCTGGGCCCCTGCTTCTGCCACGGTGCCTCGGCCAGCACCTGGGCTTGGGGATGGGGCTCCTGCCCCCCACCGCCCCACCGTGTTCTGCCTTCTCCACGTACGTTCTGTGAGCTCCGTGCCTTCCCTCATGTGAGGCAGTTCAGGAGACTGCAGAAGTCACAGGAAACCCCACGACCTGCGTGCTTTGCGCTGGCTCCCTCCTCATCCTTGGTCCACTCTGAGGTGGGCACCATCCTCCATTCTACAGATGGTGCCACTGAGGCACACGGATGTCTGAGGCTTGCTCAAGGTCAGACTTGGGGCTGGGGTTGGAGCTGGGGCTTCTCAGTCTGTGCCTGGCTGGGGAGGCTCCCCTGCCAGCCTCACACAGCGGGGACCCCTCCCCATGGCTCTCCTGCTGCTGACAGGCCAGGAGGTGCAATGGGGGCCGTGGGGCAGTGTCTAGAACAGCCAGGAGAGGCGCAGCTGCAGCACCAGTGCCTTGGCAGCTACCGCTCCCTGGGAGAGTCAGACACACCAGGGCCAGTGATCCCAGAGCCACTGCTGGCCCTTGTTCCAGGAGAGTCGGTGATGGAAAGTGGGGTTGCACATCAGTCCTTTTTATTTTTATTTTTAAAGAAGACTCAGATCTTGTTTTTCCTTGTTATTTAATCCCTTGTGTCTGTCTACCCTGCATCCTTCATGTGACTGAGAACACTGGTCAGCAGTGGTTTCCCCAGAGCCTCGCAGGTGTGGGACCGACGTGGACTCAGGGCCGGCTCGAGCTCATGGTCGCAGGCCCTGTGGTCAGCGGCCGCATGCTCAAGCAGAGCAGCAGCCTGGCCCTGAGCCGGGTGGGGGTGGTCGTTGCCCACACACAAGGTTTGTTTCTCCGGGCACATGGTATGAAATCTCAGTAGATGTGAGGATTTTGAGAGTTTAATTTGGGAATGATGTCTGAAAACATCACTTTCTTTTCTAGGATAAAGATAAAGTTTCTCTAACCAAGACCCCGAAGCTAGACCGCAGCGATGGCGGGAAGGAGGTGAGGGAGCGCGCCACCAAGCGGAAGCTGCCCTTCCCCGTGGGGGCCAATGGAGAGCAGAAGGACTCGGACACAGGTACCAGCCGCACCTCTGCGCTCCTCCCGCCCCTCCTGACTCTGCACTGGGACCCGTCCCCAGAGTCGTCCTGCTGTGCATGGGCCTCTCCAGACCATCCCAGGGCAAGGGGGCAGCGAGGGTGGAAGACAGGCCCCCGGGTGCTGCAGCCTCTGCTGCTGAGGTCCAGGCCCAGCAGCTGGTGCTCACAGTGGAGCCTCCTGCCGCATCCAGCCCTGGCGGCTCTGGGTTCTGTGCTCTGTCAGTCCCCTGACAGTTCCACACAGGAGGGGAAACGTGGTTTTCCTCGGGGCTACAAAGGCACATAAGTTAAACTCCGTTGTTTGTAGTAAAAACCAGAGGAGCCCTAAGAGTGATTGGGAGCCCGTGTAGTCTTCCTGAGTGCGGGTTTGGTCTGAGGCTGCAGAGCAGGAGTGCCCGTTCCCTCACTTGTGTGCCCATGGCAGGGGTCAGTGCCCCTTGGGGTACAAGCTGTCAGGTGGGTTCTATCTTGAGCTGCGCAGGGTGAGCAAGCCCAGGCTTCCCTGTCTGGCCCTCCTGCCCATCTGAGGCCTCCTATCCGGCCTGACTGCTCTGCAGCCCTGCAGGTCGGGGCGGGGCAGGGCGGGGCAGCAGCTCACCAGGCTGGCCACGACCTGCGGTGATTGCCTCTGGCCTTCTCAGACTCTAGGAATCTCTGCTGCAGGGGAGCGGCAGTGTCCACGCTCAGGACGGGGTGAGCCTGTGGTGGTGAATGAGGGTATTGAGGAGCAGTGGTGCAGGAAGTAGCCTGCAAACAGGCTTCACTGGCAACGTTTGAGAAACTTTGGCCTTTGGGGTTATGTGGTGGCCGCAGGCCGGCCTTCTGCCCCTCCTAAGCTGGGCGCTCCCGGGTCATGGTCACAGTTGCCGGAGGGAGGCTGTGCTGAGTTCAAGGCCAGCAGATGGGCTGGTTTTCCCAGATGGGCTGTGAGGGAGGAGGTGCAAGAGGCGGCTGGCACGGGGCAGTGTGTGTGGGTCAGGAAGGCTGCAGAGACGCTGGGCCGCAGCAGGAGCGAGGTGTCCCTCCCGGCAGCAGACAGCGCCCAGTGAGAGCAGGGGAAGGCCCAGGAGGTGGACGTGGGCTGGCCTTGGCCCCCAGAGTGGACAGGCTGGCAGCCCCCAGGGCTGCTGGGGTCCTGTGCACTAGTGGGCTTTAGGGCTAGAGAAAATCAGACCAGGCTGGAAAATCCTTTTTCCTGTTTGTGGTGCCCCTGCTGATTTTGGTTGTAGGAGTGTGTCGTATTCATACTTGCTTACTAGCTTTTTTGCGTAGTGGTCATGTGGGGTTGGTACAGACCTCTGAGATGGATGTTTCTGTAAACCCTCTGGAAGTCTGGCAGGAAGAACTGATGAGACGGTGTTCCTACTCAGCTCCCTGGGAGAGCCGTGGTCAAGGGTGGTGTTCTCATGGTCACACGGTGGCCCACACAGGCTGGTGCGTGCCCCAGGCGTGCCCACCCTGGCTCGCGGAGAGGGTTTCCTTGTGGTGCCATTTCGTCGTGGTGGTGGGAAGGTCCTCCAGGGCCTGTGCTGTTTGCTGCTGGGCCACTAGCCCAGCCAGTCCACCAAGTTGGCTCTCGTCCTCCATGGGATCCGCAGGGTGTTCTCTGGGCACAGGGCTGAGCGCTCACAGAATTGCATGTTTTCATTCCGTGTCCTTTTGCTGTGGGATGCAGGCCCCAGGTGAGGGCAGAGCAGAATCACCGTGAGGTAGAAGACAAGGAAAGAACACTTTGAAAATAGAATTTTCCAGGCAAGAACTATGTATAAAAGTACGTAAGAAATGTGATAATTTGTTCTCATGTTTATCATCCTCTCGGAGCCAGTCTTGGAACGTGACTTTCTCGCGCATCTGCTTTGCTGATGTTTCAGAGCTGAGTTTCCCGGTGGCGTGACCTGGTGCACGTGAGCACCTCTGGCATTGCCTTTGCCAGAGGCTCAAGTGTTCACCAGGAGCCTCTTAAACTAGTGAATGAATCTTGCAGCCATGCCCAGTGCTGGGTGGTGGGCTGGTTCTCACTCACCTGGGACTTGTCTGCCTCCTCTACATGTTCTGTAAGCAGAATTCCTGAGCTAGGTGCTCACTGCACACACCTGGTAGAGTCAGGCACACACCTGGTCTGTGGCATCGCCGTAGGTGAGCCAGAGATTCGTGATGAGTGACAGACAGGAGACTCCTCTCTGGTCCCCTGGTGCTGCAGGAGGGTCCCCAGGAGAGACACCTGGAGAGTCAACCTCCCTGGAGGTGGGGGCTTGGCCACAAGGCCGAGGGAGGTAGTTGCTGGTCCTGTGGAAGGGCCTGGGCAGGTGCAGGCCGTGCCCCCAAGCGTCTGTTCCACCAGGCCTCCTCCTGCCGCGTCTCTGCAGCACCCTCTCCTGGGAAGGTACCGCCAGGTGCCCATCACTGAGGGGGAGGGACAGGACAAGGGACCAGGTGTGTGAGTGGGAGGAGGCAGCTGAGCCTCCTGTGAGACCACAGGGCTGCCCTGGGGTGGTCTCCTGCCTCCTAGACACCAGGGAGTCGCCAGGGCATGGGCTTGCACATGGTCCCACCCACGGGAGGTGCAGCCTCTGCAGTGCTTAGTCAGGGCTGGAGGTGGCTTGCCAAGAGTGACGTGGTTGTCTGTGGACAATCAGAGGAGCCCGGTTAAAGCCAGTCCACTCCGAAGTCGCAGCCTGGCACTGTGTCTGCACAGCAGCGGGGTTCTGTGGCTGTCCAGGTGGATACGCACCTGCAGCAGGGCCACCTCTGCACCTTCCCAGAGCTCTGGGCAAGACCACCTTTCAGAGCCATGTTTCTGTTGGGGCTGTGGGCACGGGAGGGTGCAAGCAGGGGCGAGGCCACTCCATCTGGCCTCCCGAGAGGGTGAAGGCACCTCAGCAGCAGCAGGCCTGGTGGCACAGCCTGGCCTGCTCAGACCAACTTGGCCCTAGGAGACCCTTCTCACACCTCCCCTGACCCCTCGGCCTCCTGCCCGCCCAGGCCTCCTGCTTCTGCTTCTGGAGTGTGTCGGCCGCCAACCTGGGTGAGGCTGGTCTCAGCCTAAAGAAATTGATCACTGAAAATGTTCATGATGGAATTGTGTGTCTAGGGGTTTGCTTCAAATCATACTATTCTGTCTACTTGTTGTGTGCCTGTTAGGAAAAACTTAAAAATCTATAAGTTAATTTTGTTGAGGTTGGTTTCAATGCTGCCTGACCTCGCCAGGGCTCCTGCGAAGACTCTTGCTCCATTGTGTGCTTTCCTGGTGCTCGTTTCATGAGCATGAGTCTGTCTTCCCTCCACCCGGGACTAGCAGGTGGGCTCTGCTTCCCCTGGGGAGGCCACTCGGGACCCTCTGCCAGCTGCCCTTCTCAGAGAAGAATTGTGAGCTGGAGGTGGCTTGCCCTCAACTCTTGAATGTTTCTTTGGAATAAAGGAAAAAATTAAGATTTCTTTCTTTGCTTTTATCTTGTGAATAAGACTCTGGTGTCTGTGGTGTTTATTCGGCAGTGTCAGTGTAAATGCACATGTGTTCAGTGTTGTGTGTTTGGGGACACTCGCTGATTTCCTGAAGTCATGTTCACTCCTAGTTCCTGAGCCGGGAGTGCGCTATTGTGTCTCCTGCTCTGGGCCAGGCCCTGTTCCCGGGAGGAAGGGATGGGCTTTGCGCAGGCTTCCTGGAACCCTAAGCACGGTGCCCTGCTTGGCGCTGGAGTGGACAAGCGTGTGAAGGTGACCAGGCTTCACTCAGCTGACAGCGAGACCCTGAGCTGCTGGGCCCCAGCAGGCAGAGCCTACTGCACTGGGAGCGCAGCCCAGGAAGGTGCCCGTGAGCCTCTGGCTGGAGAGGCGCATGCGCCCAGGCTATGGCAGGTCTTCTGGGTCAGCGCGTATCCTGGCAAGGGCCCCAGGGTGTGGGGTGCAAAGGAACGTTGCCATACACAACAGTGAAGAACTGAGCACACAGGTGCACTCTTGCAGAGCTGAGTCCAGCCGGGCGAGGCCAGGCACTACCCCTGTGGCTTTCTCTGCCCAGCAACTCCCACGAACACATGGAGGAACAGTCGCTTCTGTGCCGTCTGCCTTCCCAGAAACCTCAGCAGACATCCTCCCGCTTCTTGGCTGGACCTGGGCCCTGCCGAACCCTGACTCTGCACCACCTTGGGAGAGCTGGCTGCCCTGACTGGCTGGTGAGGGGGTGTGGGGTGGGGCTGGGGGCTGACGCTGTCCTGAGTGGTCTGTGATAGGAGGGTCAATCTCTGAAGAAAGGGGAGTTCCTCTGCAGAAGGAGAGTTTGGATGGTGGCTGTCAGAGCAGCGTGAGGGGCTGTGGTGGCCGAGGCCAAGGGTGGGTGGCTGGGTCTCGGTGGGCATCTCTTAGGATAAGCTCTTCACTCAGGGAGAAGCACGTCCAGGTAAAATGGTTTCAAGTAGCTGAGAATTCCACGGCTGATCTCTGGCCGTACTGTTTCTCAACAACCATCTTTCCTCTCTAGACTTGATCAGTTTCTTCTTGTGCAAGGGAAGCTGGGCCTAACAAGGGGAGGCTCTTTCTGCTCAAAGTCCTGCATCTCCCACGCTGCAGGAAAAGGCCTCCCTGAGGGCCTCTCGGAAGTGCTGCCGACATGACGTGGGTGGGTCGGGTCCACGAGACCCCCGGGTTCAGTGGCTTGCTAGGAGGACTCCCAGGACTCAGTGCAGTGTTGCCCTCACAGCCGTGGCTCATCATAGCAGAAGGACGCAGAGCACAGTCAGCCAGGGGAAGAGGGTGTGTGCGGGGTCTGGAGGACCAGCGTCTGGGGCCTCCCCCAGTGGTGGCGCACGACACAGCTCCCCAGCACTCCGGTGGTCCGTGCAGGGGCCCAGGGGCCGGCCCGGCTGGCCCGGCTTCACCCTGGCTTTGGGTTGAGTGTATTTTATAATCTCTGTGCTGCTCAGCATTTTCACGTGTGGAGCTCTACTCTGTGAGGGTTCCGTGGTCCCAACCTGCGAAGTGCAGCTGTGGCTCCTAGACAGAGAACCTCCCACCCTCCTGTTCTGGGAGGAGCGAGCGCTGCACCGCCCTGTGCAGGTTTGGGGCGTGACCATGACTATGTGACTCAGAGTTCTCTTGGTGCTTCAGTGTTGTGACAGTGAGGGCCGTGGGCGGGAGACTGCTGGGCTGAGATTGGGGCCTGAGCCCTCTGGCCAGCCTCACTGTCCTGCGTCCTGCTGCCCGTCCGCTGCTGCATCAGCAACGCCCGGAGCAGCGATCTGCCTCCAGGCTGCGCCATGTTGCCTCACGTAACCCACAGCATCCTGTGGGACCAGGACCGTACTTGCCTTGTCACCCTCAGCCTCGACAGTGGGAGACCTGCCGAGGTCACACGGGGCCAGGAGCCGGTGCCACAGCCTGGCCTGTGCGACCCACTCACCTGTGCCGCAGAAGACGCTGAAGCGGAGACTTGAGATGGCTCCACCTCCCTGCTCGGAGGGGGCCTGAGGCCTCCCGTAGGTGGGGCGGCGTGTCGCTGGGGACAGCGTTCTGTGTGTGTCTTCGACTGCTGCATTTGAAGAGTCACCACGTGGAACTCTGTTGAGCTCTCATTTGAAAATACTGGAGTATTGAGGCTAATGCTGAGGTGGATGTGGCCATCCCTTTTGTAACAAATGACCTGGTTTGGATCGTCTGTCTAGCACGTAGGCCATCCACGATTTAAGCGTCTTTGCCAGAACGACTGTATTCCATGATTGAACGTCAAGGTTAGGCCAGGTATTTAGTATGGAAAGTATGGTTTTGAGGCCAAGTCCAACAGAAAGAGGTGTTGGGGTAGCAGCATCCATCGGGATGGCAGCGAGACTCTCTTCTGGTCAGTTGTGTGGCTGTCAGGATGTTGGCAGTGGACTTCTGTAATCTCAGAATACCACCGTAGAATCCAGAATATGGTGATGTCTTAGGATTTTATGGTGGGATGTAGGAGTTACAGATTTTCTTATTTTGGCAATGTCCCAGACTGTGTCTCATTAAAAAAAAAAAAAAAACTGTCTTGCAGGAAAAGCCGAGAAATTAGAGAGACCAAATGATTACTAGGAGAAGCATCCTTTCACATGAGAGGCTGAGGTTCACACACCCTCACAGAAGCCCCCGGGTCCCAAACTGTGAGGTCTCTGACGCGGAGCCAGGCCCGTGGCCTGCAGGGGCGGGAGGTTCCAGGCCCCCAGGAGGGCCGCAGCTCTCGGACACCCCGGGCCGTCGGACACCGTCTCTCAGTGAAGGCCCTTCGTGTCATCTAGCAGGTGCCGAGAAAGGATGAGGGGTTTTGAGAGGTCGCCCCAGAGAGTCCTCACCCTAGGCCTGTCCTCTGCCATGGCTGGCATCCGGATTGTTCTGACTTTGTGCTGTTGGAGATATCCCTGAGGCCTCTGACCAGAGCAAAGCAAGTGGTCTGGAGGACAGGCCTCCTGGTTCCCAGTGTCCCAGTGGACGCAGGCAGCCAGTCATGGTCACAGACCACAAAGAAGAAGGCTGTCCTGAGAGGTCAGTGGGGTCAGCCCCATGGACCTCACACACTGGGACGGTGACACACAGTATAAATCAGGACAGGGTGGTAAGGAGAGAATCAAAAAAGAACTGTCAAAGAAGATTATGCAGATGTTTGAAAAGAATGAATGGAACATCTGGAAATGAAAATTATCACTAAAATTAACTCAGTGGACAGATCACATAATTTATTAGATACAACATAAGAAAGAATCAGTGGATTGAAAGTTCTCACCAAAGCGGCTGCTCAGACCGAAGCAGGAGGCGGCGGGGGCCTTGGAGGAGGCGGGAAGGGAATGGGCACGCACCCCCTCACAAAGGTCCAGAGGGGCGGGAGAACCGACACTGAGATATAACAATGGAGAGCCTCAAGATCTATGGAAACAGGAGTGCGCCAGTTTAGGAAGCGCAGTGAGTTAGAAGCAGGAAGAAGAAAAATAATTACACACAGGAGAACTTTGTCGTGAAGCCAGACGCTGCAGAGATGGCACCTGCAGAGCAACGTCGGTGGTTCTAATGGCGCTTCCAGCCGGCGAGCGGGAGCTCTGCCAGAGCTGCCCCGGGGGCTCACTCACAGTCCCCTTGCTGCCAGAAGACGCCATGCCTCAGGAAAGCCTTTTTTTGATGGGTGGGGCAACAGGAGTGTGCTCTAACTTCCAAACACAGTCTCAGGACAGCCCCACTCCAGGAAGGGCCGTGCTCCGGCAGGTCCTGGGAGCCCAGCCGTGGCTCGGGGTGGGGGTCCTTGCACTCCTCCATCTGCCTGCTTGTGGGGAAACACCTCCCTCGGGGCCAGCGGCGGAACGTGCGCTCAACGAGACGTGCTGTAGAGACACAAGGTGGCCGCCGGGGCTCGTGTCAGCCTGGCGGAAGCGCCACGGCGGACATCTGCATGTCATCACGCCGGGAAAGCCACAAGGCTGAGGATGGCAACAGACAGACTCGACCAGTGTGGCTGGCAGAGTCGGGGGCAGCTTTTCCCACCCAGCCCTGTGTCCTGGCTGCACACTGCCATCACCCACAGAGCCCCGCGAGCCACGTGCAGACTGTGGGATACCTTTGGAAGGGGCCTGGCGTCAGAGGCAGACCCACAGCTACACCTGGTGCTGTGGCTCGGACTCCAGTTCTTCTTGGGCCTGCCAGCTTTTCAGTTTGCACCTGGGCGTGTACCGCGTTGTGGTAAACTCACACATCCTGCTGTGCTTCCTTGTGGGTAACAGAGACAGATTAGCAGCATGCCAAAGGCACCTGTCAGTTGTCCCCAGTGGCAGCTCTGAAGTGGCTCCCCCTCCCCTCCCACTGGCAGACGTGGGGCTTTCTCACCTGGGCACTCAGCTCTGGGTTGGCCCTGTAGCCCTCCAGGCTGAGGTACCGGCAGGTGGCAGGTGTCCCCTCTGCGAGGTCTCTTCTGTCACATGCAGTGGTGCAGATGCCCCACACGGCAGGGCTGGGCCAGAGTGGAGAGTGGATGTCGTCTCTGCGCCTGGGGACAGGGCTGCTGGGGCGCCTTCCCCTCCCTGGCCCACTCGGCAGCCTGCATCTCAGACACGACAGACATGCAGTTTGCTGGTCTCGAGCATGGGGAGGTGCGTGGTGGGCCTTCTAGGTGCTGGTGCTGCAGGTGCCAGTTTCAGGATGGAGCAGTTGGCATCTCGAGAGGTCTTAGTTCATATTCGATTCTTTTTCTGTGGTAGGACAAGTGAGATGTCCTGGTTAAAGCCGGGGAGGGCTGTGTGTGAAGTTTGCCCTTCGAAGTGTGGGCAGAGTGAGAGCCCTGTGGTGAGGCCCCCACACCGTCCTCAGCTGTCCTGGCTGTGAGGGGAAGTGACCTCAGTCCGTCTCCACTGAGGCGGTCAGTGGGCAGCAGGAGCCATGTGTTCCTGAAGCCCAGGCCTGGGGCCCACCCAGAAAGTCCTGCTCGGGCTGCACACGACTGACACACACAGCTGAGACAGAGGCCTGGGTGCCACAGCCGCTCTGTGGGAAGGGACGAGTCCTGCTTGGGGCAGGAAGCCATCTGGGCAGAAGAGCCCTGGTGGTTATAGCTGCCACTCAGAGGGAAGTACGGGGGTGGGCTCCTGTCCTCCTGGTGCCAGACTGACTGGTGCATTCCTGCCAGGCTCCCTTGACCTTGAAAACGTGGCAACATGTGCATGCAGGGGTCTGAGCACACCCAACCCGGTCTTGCCTGGCCTCTGCATCCAAAGCATTAGGTTCCACTGCTCTGGGTGGTGGCAGGAGGGGCAGGTCTCTTAACCTGTCTCTGCTCAGCTCAGTCAGGGTGGGCAAGGGCCACACACGGGGTCCTGGCTTCCCGGGTGATTCTGGGCCTCCTTGCAGGGAGAGAGGACCTGTGGGCGCCTGTGTGGAAGCCCATGGGGAAGCCGGAGGTCTCCAGGCACAGGGAGGCTTTGCAGCTTCACCCCTTCCCTTAAAGGGGGAGGCTCAGGCCTGCTGCTGTCCTTTCGTAGACAGTGCTGTGGACAAGTGCTGTGGACAACAGGGTCATTGAGTGTGGGGGCTGGGGAGTGAGTGGAGCACAGGGACATGCACAGAGACCTGCGGAACACATGCGCCACCTGGTGACAGTGGCCCAAAGGCCCTTCTGGAGTGTGGTTCTTTTGTGGAGCTTCCTTGGGCTGTTGGCCCTGAGCTGTCCTGTCTGCCAGCTCCTGGTCACCTGCAGACCTGTGGATGGGACTCGCTGGCCGGGGGCAAGGCTGTTTCCTTCATCACTGCATTTGACAGTTTGCAGGTGGAATGAGGGGCCAGCACCAAAGTTCTGGTTGTTTCTGGAATTTTCTTCCTTTCTCAGATCTGTGCATCATGAATTGTTTACAAACTAGGTGGTGGCAGCTGTGGTATTTGGGTTTTTACCTGTGAGTTGTGGAGCTAGTAGAGTAGCTGGGCATTTTTCTGCCTGCAGGCTTGTCACATAAGCAGATAAACCAGCATTCTCAGCAGGGCACAGGTGCAGCTCTCCACAGGCAGCCGCAGTGACGCGCTGGCAGGGCCCGAGTGAGCAGCAAGGGACTGTTGTCCTGGGAGTGGGGCCCGGCAGAGCTGAAGCCGGAGGCCAGTCTCTCTCTGACCAGGCCGTCATGTGACCCACTGAGTCCCTTTTTTACAGATGTCACCCACTTCTCTAGGGCCAAACGCAGCCCAGGGAACCAGTTCAGCCCTGAAGAGAAGGCTGCATGATGTGATGATGGAGAGGAAGGGGAAACTTCCCGGGAGAACCTAGAGACCTGTGTCTCCCGTGGCAACCCTCATCCGAGTCAGGTCCACATGCCCGTGATTTGCACCCCATGACCCAGAGCACCCCCAGGCCATCTTGGGGCTGTGCAGGGCATGCGCCCAGGCTCAGAGTGCCTGGTCCCCAATGGTATCACAGGAGGGCGCCTGCAAGGGCAGAGGCAGAAGGCAGCTTCTGTGCTCCTGACAAGGACGCCTGGGGTGTCTCTGCCCCCCACCCCCGCCTCTTCTCGCAGCAGCACAGCGCAGGACCCCCGAGGTTGGCAGGGCACTTTGTAGCGGGTCAGGCGAGCTAGGACTCGCTTGTTACGAGGAGGCTAAGATGGACGCGCCAGCTGTTGCATCGTATCTTGTTAGTGCTCTGTGTTGATGCCTTTAGATGCCTCCAGCTCAGTCCATGTTGTGGTACTGCAAGGCTGGTACGCTCCTCGAAGCACCATGGCATGAAATGGAGGTTCCTAGAAGCAAGAAGAAAGGTACAGTACTGACAAGTTGGCCTTGATTTATTTATGTATTTTTAAACTGTGTCTGCCATTTTATATCTGCACTGTTTGTTTGGAGGAGGGATGGGGAAGGTGGAACTTAATTACAGACACGTGCATTTATAGAGACCTGTCCTGTGTGAGCCAGGGCATTGGTGCTAAGCCGTCCCACCGCATCCATGTGTGGCATGAGGTCTGGGGAGGCTCAGGAGAGGTGCTGGAGTGAGTGGAGGCCGGTGAGGCCCCGGCTTAGCTGCCTTGCTGGGCTGATGACGAGGTGTTTACTGACTCAGTTCCTGCCAAGAGGTGAGGGTGGGCGGCTTAATGCTCCCAACACTGTCCTCTCTCCCTCTCGCAGACCTTCCTCTTTGCTCCATAAATCTGTCAGTGGACGCAGGGGCTCCGTAACGTTAGGTGAGGACCTGAGTTCTGAGGACTCGATGGCATGAAATCTCCCCTCCCTCTCTCCTCCGCCCGCCTCACAGAGAAGCAGGGTCCTGAGCGGAAGAGGATTAAGAAGGAGCCTGTCACCCGCAAGGCCGGGCTGCTGTTTGGCGTGGGGCTGTCTGGGATCAGAGCTGGCTACCCCCTCTCAGAGCGCCAGCAGGTGGCTCTTCTCATGCAGATGACAGCTGAGGAGTCTGCAAACAGCCCAGGTGAGCTGGGGTGAGAGGGTGGCCCCTGTGACTGGGAGGTGCTCTGCTTGGTCAGTGCTGCCACTGTGCCTGCCCCCGGGGGACGCTGTGGTCCCTGGGGATACTGTGCTCCTGGGACGAGCCCCCACGCAAAGGTGGCCACCTCCTGAAAATGGCCCAGTTCTCTAGGTTTCTGCAAAGTCACCTCCAGTGACACCCCCTGTCCCCTCCTTGGCCTGCAGTAGACACAACACCAAAGCACCCCTCCCAGTCTGCAGTGTGTCAGAAGGGGACGCCCAGCTCCGCCTCAAAGACCAAAGACAAGGTGAACAAGAGAAATGAGCGAGGAGAGACTCGCCTGCACCGAGCCGCCATCCGGGGGGACGCCCGGCGCATCAAGGAGCTCATCAGCGAGGGGGCGGACGTCAATGTCAAGGACTTCGCGGGTGAGTGCTGCCCGCGCCCACGAGACCAGAGGGGCGGCCAGGCCAGTGCGTGTCCCGCTCTCCAGGCCCCAGGCCCACGTGGGGATGCGTGTGCGTGGACGTGGCTGGTCTTTACCTATAATTCTTGTTCTTCATTACTTTTAAGAGAACTAAGGAATTAAAGATTTTTATTCTGCTGTCTCAGGAGAACCCAGTTCCTGGCTCTTGTAGGGTCTTGATCCTGGTGTGTTGAGGCTGTAGCTGCATCCTCGCCAGAGGACACCCCCTTCCCCACGCGATTCGGTCCTGGGGCTTGTCTGGGAGACAGAACCAGATGATAACACACGATTTTAGTTGCAGGCGGGCGGCTGCCCAGGTCTGACAGAGGCCGAGGGCCTAACTTGTTTCAAGGGCTGGCTGAGTTCAGGTGTCTTTTTTTGTTTTTTTGGGGTTTTTTTGCATAAAATTACTCCCACCACACTGATGCGTCACCCACACACTCTGGAGCTGTCTGTTCACGGTGGAATTAGAACAGAAGACCAAGGAAGTGGTTTCCATATGGAATCCTTCTAGATGTTTCCCACTGCCTGTTTACAGCTGTCTGACTCATACTAATTTAGCACCGTTTTCTACAAGGCAGTTTTCTAAATGAAGCTTCTGCAAAGCACTGGCAGCTGCTCCATGGGGTGAGCCCTGTTCACACTGGGGCAGGCAGCCACACGGATGGCAGGTTCAATAAGAACTGTCTCGCCTCAGTTTCCCTGTTTTCAGGGTGGGAGGTTTTTCGTCTCTATGTATTAACAGCCAGGGATGAGGTTCTTGTTGGTCACACTGTGTGTTCACCAGTCCCTGCACTGCAGGGCTGTTACTACAGATGGCTGCTAATCTGCAGGTCACACACGGGCTACTCACGTGCTCACAGGGCCACAGGAAGGGGAACCGAGGCCTCCTCTGGGCCGGCACCTAGAATGTAGCCCTTCTGCGCAGGCGGCCACCTTGCCCTGGCCTCTGTCCTGGGTCATTCGGTACACACGGCATTGCCTCAAGAGACAGCAGTGAGTTGGGCCAGGTGTGGTGGCTCACGCCTGTAATCCTAGCACTCTGGGAGGCTGAGGTGGGCGGATCGTTTGCGCTCAAGAGTTCAAGACCAGCCTGAGCAAGAGTGAGACCCCGTCTCTACTAAAAAAATAGAAAGAAATTAGCTGGACAACTAAAAATATATAGAAAAAATTAGCCAGGCATGGTGGCACACACCTGTAGTTCCAGCTACTCGGGAGGCTGAGGCAGGAGGATTGCTTGAGCCCAGGAATTGGAGGTTTCTGTGAGCTAGGCTGACACCACGGCACTCTAGCCCAGGCAACAGAATGAGACTCTGTCTCAAAAAAAAAAAAAAAAGCGGAGTGAGGGTCTCAAGAGTTCAGTGACGTATGTCCCAAGTGTCACTTGCAGGCTGGACCGCGCTGCACGAGGCGTGTAACCGGGGCTACTACGATGTCGCGAAGCAACTGCTGGCCGCGGGCGCGGAGGTCAACACCAAGGGCCTGGACGACGACACGCCTTTGCACGATGCCGCCAACAACGGGCACTACAAGGTTGGCATCTCCCCTCGGCCTCACGTCTGGTCTGTCCTCTGACGTCTGGGCTGTTGTGTGGCTTTGTGCTCCTCTGTCCCAGCTGCTGTGGCGGTGTCGGGCACTGGGGGGAGGTTCACCTCCCTCTCCCTGGAGGCCTGGCTGTCCCTCTGCCTGCCCCAGCATTCTCAGCCTGGGTTAGCACCTGCACAGCCTCCTGGTTTTGACAGGTACCACCTAAAGCACGCGTGAAAGGCTTGTGTCCACTGGCCACGTGGGTCTGGTTGGATTTCGGGAGGTGAGTGGTGGTGCCCAGATGGAAGCAGAGCTGGGTGGCTGCTGGTCCAGCGCGTTGCCTGGTGCTGTTGGACCTGCCGGGCAGATCCTTCAGGGTCTGGAAAGAGGTTATGCTGAGAGGTGTAGCCAGCACACAGGCCAGGAGAACGGAGGTTAGGAAGGTGATCGTTGTGACCAGCCCAGGAGCAGGGAGCGCAGGGAGGACGTGGCCTCCACAGGCATGTGGCTGCTTCCAGGTGGGAAACTGGAGACCAGGCGATGTGCCCGGCCTACCTCATCTGCTGGAAAGCAGGGCTGGCACACAGGTGACGGGGTCTAACTGGACTTGCTGCCAGGGGCCCCTGGAGAGCCCCAGCCCCAGACAAGACAGTCTGAGTGTGCTGTGGGAGACGGCCCTGCCACTGTCCAAGTGGCAGTGCTGCACGGCAACCCTGCCTGGCCACTCCGGAAGATGCCAGCAACCTTCAACATCTAGGATGCTGAGAATGTAGTTCAAGGGACAAGGTGTGGTGAGGGCTCTAAATTAAAAGTTGTCTGAAGCAACTGGGAAAATCTGAACACTGAGTGTGTATTTGATGTTAAAAAATTACTGTTTAATTTTTAGTTACAATAACAGCATTATGGTTTGTTTTGTTTGTTTTTTTAAGGGCCCTTTGAGAAAAATATACTGAAAAAGTTGATGCAGTGTCTGGAATTTGCTACACAGTACCTGGGGGGACTGGGCAGTGAGTGACATGAGTCTGGGGTGGGGATCATTCTTTCAATCTTTATACTTTTGTAATTATCATTTTTAAATTTTTTATTATGGAAAATGTCAAATACCGTGGAAAGATGGGAAAGTAGGAAGCTAACAGCCCCCAGGCTGTCCGTGTTATGACCCTGGCACCTGTGGGCCCGGGTCATCTGGGCAGGCAGAGTGGCCACCCAGGTCTGTAGAGCTTGAGAGCATCTCCTGGCTGGGTCAGGTCCCCAAGCAGCAGGAGCAATTAGGAGCCAGGAGGACCCTGACCTGCACTGCTGTCCGTAGAGGAAGGGCCCAGGAATTGGTGGCACCGGCAGCTGGGGACGCAGACCTCAGTCTTGCCCCCGCAAGGAGTGAATTCTGCCAGCAACTCCCGTGGTGGGAGAGGAAGGAGCCGGCCCTGCTGGCTCATGGGCAGTGGCCCAGTCAGGGAGGCCGGCTGTGGACCTCTGACCTCCCGAGCTGTGGGACTGGGTTGTGGTGACGCGTCACAGCAGCTGTAGGACACATGTGCACATAAAACTCTGTACTGGTTGAGCAATGCGAAGTGCAACATGCTACATGGAAGTAGATTCTGTGAGTGACGAGAGTTCATATTAAACTTTATTGAAGACTGTTTGAATGCTCTGATCTCAGACTGGACTGAAGTTGAGATTAAATTTAATACTTGAGTTCGGTGAGTCGCTGTCCTGGGCATACGGAACACAAACAATAGTTGAACAGAGCTGTTGAAATGTCACCGTGGATATTTCTGTCCTTCTGTGACCATCCTTACCCATGTAAAATCAAGCAAGGAAGAGGTTATCTTATTTTCTAATGTAAATGAAAATAAAAAATAAACCAGCTTGCAGAAACTTGGTATTTGTTTCCTCTGTTTTGTGTCCACACCCCAACCCCAATAAAAAACTCCCCCCTAAGCTGCCAGAACCTTCCACGACCACTCAGGCTCTACAGTGCTGGCTCGTGGTTGGTGGGAGGGGACAGCCTGTGAGAAGACTCTGGGCAGTGTCCACTCGCCAAGAGGAGGAGTGGCAGGAAAATGCCCAGGAGGCAGAGCCTTCGGAAGGGAGCCCAGGAGCAAGCAGACCCGCTGCACCCTCGGAAGAGGAATGGCCTTGCCGGGGCAGAGACCTCTTCAGACAGTCGCCGTGCACGCTCGGACCTCGAGGGGCTGTTCTCGGGTGGAACACGGGGGTCTTCCCGCGGGCTGCAGTCATATACAGAAACGATAGAGTGGTCGTGTTCCGGACAGCTCGCTGATGCGGGTGCCGCTGTTTTGTAGGTGGTAAAGCTGCTGCTGCGCTATGGAGGGAACCCTCAGCAGAGCAACAGGAAAGGCGAGACACCGCTGAAAGTCGCCAACTCCCCCACCATGGTGAATCTCCTGCTGGGCAAAGGCACGTACACGTCCAGTGAAGAGAGCTCGACCGGTAAGTCGGGCCGCCTGGGCGGCGTGTGCAGGCTGGGAGCGGCGGGGGCTTCCTTTGCTGCCGTAACAGCAGGAGCAGCGCCGCAGCGTTGGCACGTGGCGTTGCACCTGGAGGTCTGCGCATGGCACCCCCAGGAGCTGCCAGACTGCGAGAGCTCCAGCCTGGGGTCTCACTGCCAAGAAGAGAAGCCTGCGATCTCACTGCTAAGGTGCCAGGCCTGTCTCTGAGCAAACCTTTCTTTGATTTTCTTCCCCCTCTGGTGGGTCTCAGTTTTCACTCAGACAAGTGCCGTGCCAGACGCAGGGTGTGGGCGGCCAGGTCTCCCTCCCTCCCTGGGGCGACCAGGCTCTAGGGGGCCCTTTCTTCAGGGCACATCTGCGGAGCCGCCTTCCCTGGGCTGTTTCTAGGGAGCTGTTGAGAACCTGCTTCTGACCTCTCCCTTCCTGCCTCCCACAGAGAGCTCCGAAGAGGAAGACGCCCCGTCCTTCGCACCTTCCAGCTCCGTGGACGGCAACAACACAGACTCTGAGTTTGAAAAGGGCCCCAAGCACAAGGCCAAGAATCCAGAGCCGCAGAAAACGGTGACCCCCGTCAAGGATGAGTACGAGTTTGACGAGGATGACGAGCAGGACAGAGTCCCCCCAGTGGACGACAAGCACTTGCTAAAAAAGGATTACAGGAAAGAAACCAAGTCAAATAGTTTCGTTTCTATACCCAAAATGGAAGTTAAAAGTTACACTAAAAACAACACGATTGCACCAAAGAAAGCGTCCCATCGCATCTTGTCGGACACGTCAGATGAGGAGGACGTGAGCGTCGCTGTGGGAACGGGGGAGAAGCTGAGGCTCTCAGCGCACACGGGGCTGCCCGGGAGCAAGACGCGGGAGCTGGCAAGCGCCAGGCAGCAGAAGGAGAAGAACAAAGTGAAAAAGAAGCGAAAGAAGGAAACGAAAGGCAAAGAGGTTCGGTTTGGGAAAAGGAACGACAAGTTCTGTTCCTCGGAGTCTGAGAGCGAGTGCTCAGAGAGTGAGGACGACGACAGGGGCTCCGTGGGGAGCTCCGGCTGCCTCAAGGAGTCCCCCCTGGTGCTGAAGGACCCCTCCCTGTTCAGCTCCTTGTCGGCCTCCTCCACCTCGTCCCACGGGAGCTCCGCAGCCCAGAAGCCCAACCACACGGACCAGCATGCCAAGCACTGGCGGACGGACAATTGGAAAACCATCTCTTCCCCTGCCTGGTCAGAGGTCAGCTCTTTATCAGACTCCACAAGGACGAGACTGACCAGTGAGTCTGATTACTCCTCTGAGGGCTCCAGCGTGGAGTCGCTGAAGCCCGCACGGAAAAAGCCGGAGCACAGGAAGAGGGGTGGGCTGCAGAGCGCGCTGTCTGAGAAGAAGAACTCCTTCCACCCCACCGTGGACGGCGTCATTCCCAAGCTGGACAAGGAGGGCAAAGTCATCAAAAAACATAAAACAAAACATAAACACAAAAACAAGGAGAAAGGACAGTGTTCGGTCAGTCAGGAACTTAAATTGAAAAGTTTTACTTATGAGTATGAGGACTCCAAACAAAAATCAGATAAGGCTATACTTTTAGATAATGATATTTCCACTGAAAATAAGTTAAAAGTATTAAAGCATGATAGAGACCATTTTAAGAAAGAAGAGAAACTTAGCAAAATGAAATCAGAAGAAAAAGAATGGTTCTTTAAAGACGAGATAATAAAAGTCTCCAAGGATGAAAAGTCACTAAGGAGAATCAAAGACATGAACAAAGATGTCAGCAGATCTTTCCGAGAAGAGAAAGACCGTTTGAATAAAGCGGAAAAGGAGAAATCTGTGAAGGAAAAGTCTCCAAAAGAAGAAAAACTGAGACACTACAAAGAGGAAAGAAAGAAAAAGTCAAAAGACCGGCCCTCAAAATTAGAGAAAAAGAATGATTTAAAAGAGGACAAAATGTCAAAAGAGAAAACTTTTAAAGAAGATAAAGACAAACTCAAAAAAGAAAAAGTTTATAGAGAAGACTCTGCTTTTGATGAATATTGTAACAAAAACCAGTTTCTGGAAAATGAAGACACCAAATTCAGCCTTTCTGACGACCAGCAAGAAAGGTGGTTTTCCGACTTATCTGACTCATCCTTTGATTTCAAAGGGGAGGACAGTTGGGACTCTCCGGTGACGGACTACAGGGACATGAAAAGTGACTCTGTGGCCAAGCTGATCTTGGAGA
Organism: Lepilemur ruficaudatus; assembly: GCA_963574885.1. Lineage (NCBI taxonomy): Eukaryota > Metazoa > Chordata > Mammalia > Primates > Lepilemuridae > Lepilemur > Lepilemur ruficaudatus. The sequence continues at coordinate 18,928 of CAUYRT010009166.1, read as the reverse complement.
CGGTGAAGGAGGACAGTCGGGAGCGGAGGCGGGACAGCCGGGCCCGGGAGAAGCGAGACCACAGAGACGCCTTCTTCAGAAGGAAGGACAGGGACTACCTGGATAAGAACTCGGAGAAGAGGAAAGACCAGGCGGAAAAGCACAAAAGCCTCTCCAGCTACCTTTCAGAAAAGGACAAGAAGAGGAGAGAGTCTGTGGAGGGCGCCAAGGAGCGCAAGGACGGCAGAGCGAAGTCCGAGGAGCTGCACCGGGAGGACGCCCGGGAGCACAGCTGTGAGGGCGTCTTCAAGGACAAGGCCGACTGCGACTTCAGCAAGAACCTGGAGCCTTGGGAGAGGCACCACCCCGTGAGAGAGAGGGAGAGGAAGGATGTCCCCGACAAGGAGAGGAAGGAAAAAATAAAACCAGAAAAATACAAAGATAAGTCCAGCGACAAGGACAAAAATGAAAAATCTATCCTTGAAAAATGTCAGAAGGACAAAGATTTTGATAAATGTTTTAAAGAGAAAAAAGATGCCAAGGAAAAGCATAAAGACATACATGGCAAAGAAAGAAAAGCATCGCTTGACCAAGGGAAAGAAAAAAAAGAGAAGACTTTCCCTGGAATTCTCTCAGAAGACTTCCCTGAAAAAAAAGATGAGAAGCGGGGAAAAGAGAAAAGCTGGTACATCGCGGACATATTCACAGACGAGAGCGAGGACGACAAGGATGACTACGTGGCGAGCGGGTTCAAGCTCAGCGAGGCCGCAGAGGGGCAGCGGGACGGCCTGCAGGAGCGGGAGGACGGGAGGGAACCCTGCACCGCCGACAGGCACAGGAAGTCCTCAGACAAGCAGCACATGGACAGGCAGAAGGACAGGGAGCTCAGAGACAAGCGCAAGGACAGGGGCGCTGCCGAGGGCGGCAAGGACAGAAAAGAAAAGCTCTTCGACAAGCACAAAGAGAAGAAGGATAAAGAGTCCACAGAAAAACACAAGGACAGAAAAGACAGAGTGTCAGTAGACTCTACCCAGGAAAAGAAAAATAAGCAGAAGCTCCCTGAGAAGGTCGAAAAGAAACATTCTACTGAAGACAAGGCTAAAAGCAAGCACAAGGAGAAGTCGGACAAAGAACATTCCAAAGAGAGAAAGTCTTCGCGAGCCGCCGAGATGGAGAAGAGCTTACTGGAGAAGCTGGAGGAGGAGGCGCTCCACGAGTTCAGGGAGGACTCCAACGACAAGACCAGTGAGGTCTCGTCTGACAGCTTCACGGACCGCGGGCAGGACGCAGGGCTGAGCACTCTGCTGGAGGTGTCCTTCGCGGAGCCGCCCCTGGAGGACAAGGTCCGGGAGGGCGCCTGCCTCCCCGAGAGGCTGAAGGAGAAGGAGAGACACCGGCACTCCTCGTCCTCGTCCAAGAAGAGCCACGACCGTGAGCGAGCCAGGCGGGAGAAGGCCGAGAAGAGAGAGAAGAGTGAGGACTTCAAGGACCTCGGCAGCAGGAAAGACTCTGGCCAGTGCGAGAAGGACTTCCTGGACGCCGACGCGTTCACTGTTTCCTACAGTGTGAAAGCTGAAGTAGAAGATGACTTAGATAAAACCATTGAATTGTTTTCTACCGAAAAGAAAGATAAAAACGATTCTGAAAGAGAACCTTCCAAGAAAATAGAGAAGGAACTGAAGCCTTACGGATCCAGCACCATGAACGCCCTGCGGGAGAAGAAGAAGAGGGACCGGCACCGGGAGAAGTGGAGGGATGAGCGGGAGAAGCTACGTGACAAGCATGGGGACGGGCTCCTGCGGCACCACAAGGAGGAGCCGAAGGCTGCGGCCAGAGACAGGGACAACCCACCCGGCCCCTGCAGGGACAAGTGCAGGGACGAGGGCCTGAAACTGGGCGAGACGAGACTGAGGGAGAAACTCAAGGAGAGCGTGGACAAGGACAAGGGCGACACGGCGAGGGTCGGCAACGCGAACGAGAGGCTGGCGCCACCCAAGGACCCAGGCAAGAGGGACGCCCGGCCCAGGGAGAAGCTGCTGGGCGATGGGGACCTGATGATGACCAGCTTCGAGAGGATGCTGTCCCAGAAGGACCTGGAAATCGAGGAGCGCCACAAGAGGCACAAGGAGAGGATGAAGCAGATGGAGAAGATGCGGCACCGGTCCGGGGACCCCAAGCTCAAGGAGAGGCTGAAGCTGGCGGAGGACGGGCGCAAGAAGGGGCCAGACGCCCCCTCCAAGAAACCGCCGGGGCAGGACCCTCCGTTTAAAGACAGAAAGCTCAAGGAATCAGCCCCAACGCCAGCCACCACCGAAAGTAAGCTACACACGGGACCAGCTGCGGATGCCAAAGACTGGTTTGCGGGGCCTCACGTGAAGGAGGTCCTGCCCGCCTCGCCCCGGCCTGAGCAGAGCCGGCCCACCGGGGTGCCCACGCCCACCTCGGTGGTGTCCTGCCCCAGCTACGAGGAGGTGATGCACACACCCCGGACGCCGTCCTGCAGCGCCGACGACTACCCCGACCTCGTGTTCGACTGCGCCGACTCCCAGCACTCGCTGCCCGTCTCCGCCACGTCCGCCAGCGCCTGCTCCCCCTCCTTCTTCGACAGGTTCTCTGTGGCCTCCAGCGGGCTCTCAGAGAACCCTGGCCAGACCCCCACGAGGCCCCTCTCCACGAACCTCTATCGCTCCATCTCCGTGGACATCAGGAGGACCCCCGAGGAAGAGTTCAGCGTTGGGGACAAGCTCTTCAGGCAGCAGAGCGTCCCCGCCTCAGCCGGGTACGGCTCCCCAGGCCAGCACCTGCTGGAGGACAAGGCTGCCCTGCCCCCGGTGCCCACGGACAAGTTTGCATGCCTGTCCCCGGGGTGTTACTCCCCGGACTATGGCGTCCCCTCCCCAAGAGTCGAGGCTCTGCACTGCCCACCCGCCGCTGTCGTCACCGTCACCCCAGCGCCAGACGGGGTCTTCTCAAGTTTACAAGCAAAACCCTCCCCTCCTCCCAGAGGGGAGCTGCTGGCCTCCTCCCTCGAAGGGGCCCTCCCCCCTGACCTGGGCCTTCCTCTGGACGCCACGGAGGACCAGCAGGCCACAGCGGCCATCATTCCCCCGGAGCCCAGCTACCTGGAGCCCCTGGACGAGGGCCCCTTCAGCACCGTCATTACTGAGGAGCCTGTGGAGTGGGCTCACCCTGCTGAACAGGCGCTTTCTTCCAGCTTGATCGGGAGCGCCTCTGAAAACCCCGTCACCTGGCCCGCGGGCTCGGACCTTTTGCTTAAGTCTCCACGGAGATTCCCAGAGTCGCCGAAACATTTCTGCCCCACAGAGTCCCTCCACCCCACCGCCCCGGGGCCTTTCAGCACCTCTGAGCCCCCGTACCCCGTCTCTCCTGTCTCATACCCTTTGGCCGTGACTGAGCCGGGACTGGAGGAAGGCAAGCACAGCCGCGTGGAAGCAGTCCCCACCGCTGTTCCCACTGCAGAAGAAGCAGCTCCTTACACCCCCCCATCCAGGCTGGAGTCCTTCTTCAGCAACTGTAAGTCCCTTCCGGAAGCCCCCCTTGACGTGGCCCCTGAGCCCGCTTGCGTAACCACTGTGGCCCAGGTGGAAGCCCTGGGGCCCCTGGAAAACAGCTTCCTGGATGGCGGCCACAACCTGTCTGTGTCTGCCCTTGGTCAGGTGGAGCCAGTGCCCTGGGCTGATGCCTTCGCCACCTCTGAGGACGACCTGGACCTGGGGCCCTTCTCCCTGCCGGAGCTTCCTCTCCAGGCTAAAGATGTTTCGGACGTTGAAACAGAGCCTGTAGAAGAGAGTCTTGCTCCTCCCGAAAAGATCCCTCCGGGGGCCCCTGTGGTCATCAATGGTGGGGACGTCTCTGCACTGGCGGCTGAGGAGCAGCCAGCGTTGCCTCCTGAGACCGCGTCCACCCCGCTTCCCGTGGAGCCCGAGCCCCCGGCAGAGCCAGAGCTGGGTGTAGCCCTGGAGGCCACGGCGGAGGCAGAGACTGTGCTGGAAGAGAAGGCCTCCGAGGACGTGGACGCCAGCTCGGTGCCCGTGCCTGGCCCCCCCGAACAGTGCCCACTGAGGGGTGGGGAGGATGGAGCTGAGGCCGAAGATCCCTCCACCACATCCCCCTGTGCCCCTGACAGCCCTGCCACGGACAGTGCGGCACAGGCACACACCACGGACGGTGCTGGCGCCCAGGACGATGCCGGGGTCGCCTGTGCCCCTGGCCCTGCCGAAGGACCCCCAGGCAGTGTCCAGCCAGAAGCTGCAGAACCAGAACCAAAACCCACAGCTGAAGTCCCGAAGGCCCCCAGAGCAGAGGAGACGCCCCAGCGCATGACCAGGACGCGGGCGCAGATGCTGGCCAATCAGAACAAACAGAGCACGCCGCCCCCCGAGAAGGAGCTGGCCCCAGCCGCCAGGGCGAGGGGCCGCGTGTGCGAGGATGAGGACGCCCAGGCCCAGCACCCCCGCAAGCGGCGCCTCCAGCGCTCCGGCCAGCAGCTGCAGCAGCTGAGCACATCCACACGGCAGACGCGGGAGGTGATACAGCAGACGCTGGCTGCCATCGTGGATGCCATCAAGCTCGACGACATCGAGCCCTATCACAGCGACAGGTCGAACCCGTACTTTGAATACCTTCAGATCAGGAAAAAGATCGAGGAGAAGCGCAAGATCCTGTGCTACATCACGCCACAGGCGCCCCAGTGCTACGCCGAGTACGTCACCTACACGGGCTCCTACCTCCTGGACGGCAAGCCGCTCAGCAAGCTGCACATCCCCGTGGTGAGTGCCTGGCAGGAGAGCTGTGTGCACCCGCCTGCGTGACCCGCGGCGAGGGTGGGAGCTGTGTGGCTGCAGGTCCAGGGCCCCAACCTCCGGGGGCCCCAGCACTGCCAGCCCCACCCCATGGCCCCTGGTCTCCAGACGGTCTCACACTGCAAGTGTGGCTGCCCTGTGGAGTGCCCCTTCTTGCCACTGGCTGAGGTCCCTCTTCCAGAGGTGTCTCCGGACCCCGAGGCACCTCTGCCGTTTTCACTGGCCTGACCCATCTCAGCCCCCAGTAGAGCCGCCAGGCTCTGTCCTGCTTTGCCGGGACAGGCTCTCAGGCGAGCTGTGGAGCAGACACACATCAGGGACGGTCCAGGGCCTCGAACCTGCACACGTGCGGGGCACAGTCATTCTGAGAGGGAACCCCCAGCCCTAAAGGAAGGGTGCTGCCACATTTGTTTGCTCTGCTGGGGCCAGGCCTGGCTGGCTTTGCCCTGAGAGTGGTCGGCTGTGGGAAGGTGAGGCCTGCGGCGGTGCTGGAGCCACCTGCCTGCAGGGACACCTCGCAGGCCCCCTTCCTCCACCAGCCCCAAGCTCTGAGCGCTGGTCCGGGAGCAGGATCCCCCACGGCCTGGGCAGGGGACAGATGACGGTTTAGGTTACCAGTTTAAGAAAAATCTGGCCTCAGACTCCTAGTCAGTAGGATTTTTTGTGCTTTTTGTTTTTTATTGTTTAAATTTTGGTTATCAAGATAGAATAACATGACCACTGTAGAAAGTCTGGAAAACATAGAAAAAAGGTCACTCTGAGCCTCCCATGTAGTGTGACCTGTATTCTGCGCGGCTCCCACCATGTGCTTGGAGACAGAGCTGAAGGCCAACAGCCAGGCCCCGAGCCCACCAGCGCTCGCCAGCCCGGCCGTCTGCGGCAGCGAGGCCGCGGGTTCCCACGCGTCCTGTCTGGGAGAGCCGAGGAGGGCAGGTGCTCACGGTGCCACACCATGCCTGGGTCTGTGCTCCCACTGCGACACCTGGGGGGGTGGCCCAGACCGTGTGCCTACCCTGCAGAGGAGCAAGCTACACCCCAGGGGACTTGCCCAGGACCCCACAGGGGCTGGGCGCATCGAAGCAGAGTGGACGTGGGGTGAGCAGACTGGGAGGCCTAGCTGAGTTTTCAAATTTTGAGTTAGTGTCAGATTGGCAGAAAAGTTGGAAGACCTCAGGGTTCGTACACGCCCACGCCCAGCTTCCCCTGCGGTTGCAGCTCACGTGCTGCTGGGCGATGAGGTTCCATCACGTGTCATGGTCTGTGGGGTCCTCGCGGTGCTGCCTTTCATGACCTGGTGCCTGGCTGTCAGGTGTCCCATGCCAGGACTGAGGTGGCACATTTTTGGCGAGAATCCCACGAGCCTGCGTTGGGTTCCTGGTGTCAGGGGACGTGTCAGGTGCTGCCCTGGGGCACGGTCAGCGCGCATCTAGGGAAGGCTCGGGCTGCGTGTGAGTCCTGTTCTCAGACCATCGCCCACAGCTTCAGCTTCCTTGGTGGGTCTGCCGGGAAGAACTGGCCCCTGAGCTGGGGCCGTCCAGCATCGCGGTGTCTGTCCCGTAGCGTGTCGTCCCGCGGTGGCTCTCGAGAGCTCTGCAGGGCACCGCCCCCTCCCCCTCCCCCAGGACATGCGCATCCCGTCTGCACACTTGCTTTCCGCTCCTAGAGCTGCCCCGCCCGGCTCCACGCTGAGCGATCTCTGCCCCCACCGCAGGCCTCAGCCTGCCCCGTTCCCCGTTGGTTCCTTCTCCAAGACCAGGAGACCTTGTTCTCACTATGCACGTGGTCTCCTTGCCCACTCACTTTGTCTCAGAAGCTCCGCAGGTGAGCCTGTGGCTGGGGAGGGCTCTCGCCCCTCCCTCCGTCCACTTGGGCTCAGCTGTCGGCCTCCGTGTTCCATTTGGGTCGCTGTGCCTGGGGGAGCAGTGGTGGGTGTGCCTCCCGCTGTGACTGCTGGACGCTCCGCTGCGGCTGCCGCTTCCCCACACTCTGCTCCTGCCGCCCTGCCCTGCTGCTCTCGCCAGATGGGCGCTCAGGCCTGGTGCTCCCTTCTTGCACCAAGGGTGGCAAATGATAGACACTCTGGCACCTCTCACCGTCTTCTTGCAGTTCTTGTAGCGTGTGGTGCGCTCTGGGGCAGCCGCAGTTGGGGCACACCGCCCCCATGTCCTGCATCTGGCTGGTTCCCAGAAAATTGCTGGGTGTGTCCTGTGGGGCTGGGGCTGGTCTCCAGAGCAGGTTCCCAGGAAGGAGGCTCTGGGTCGAGACCTGTTTGGACGTGAGTCTGTCCTTGGTGCAGTCCCACAACCCCATTGTCTGTCTGTCCTTCTCTCTTTTGTCCTTTGCTGCAGATTGCGCCCCCTCCCTCCCTGGCGGAGCCCCTGAAGGAGCTCTTCAAGCAGCAGGAGGCAGTTCGGGGAAAGCTGCGTCTGCAGCACAGCATTGAGCGGGTAAGAGGGTCGGCGCGGGGCCTGGGGTGCGGGTCTGGGGTGCAGGCCTGTCCTAGCTCACCCAGCTCCTCCCCGCAGGAGAAGCTGATCGTGTCCTGCGAGCAGGAGATCCTTCGCGTTCACTGCCGGGCAGCCAGGACCATCGCCAACCAGGCCGTGCCGTTCAGCGCCTGCACGATGCTGCTGGACTCGGAGGTCTACAACATGCCGCTGGAGAGCCAGGTGGGTGCCCTGCCCCAGCCCTTCTCCCGGGAGGAGCTGGGGAGCCACGCAGGCCCTGGCTGCACACTGGCACCCACGTCGCACGAAGCCCAGTCCCCACCCTCCCCACACCCATGCATCACAGATTCCGCAGGTTGACTGGGAGCTTCCCAGGCCTCCGTGTGCTCGGCACCTCGCAGGGGCCGCAGAGTCACCAGCCTGCCCGAGCCTCCATGCACCTCGGGCAGGGACGGCCACTCTTGGGCAAGCCTCAGGCCCCTGGGTGGGACCCAGCACAGTCCAGCCACTTAGAGTTCTTTGAATCCTCTGAGATGCTTGTATTTGCAGCCAGGAGGCCCATGGGGGCTGTCGCTAGGACGGAGGGGCCCCTGGCTGAGGGTGGTGGCCAAGGGCCAGGAGGATGCATGTCCCTTTGGGGGCCAGGGGTGCCCAGCACAGCTTCTCACCGATAACGGACACACTTCCCTCTGGTCTGTAGTGGGGGCACTTGCTGTCCTGGGAGCCGCCTCGTCTTGTGATGCTCCCTGTGTCCCACTCTGGCTGCCCCCAGCCTGTCCCCAGGTCCGGTTTGGCCCATGTTGCCGTGGCCTGCACCTCCCCAACCCATGACCTGTGCTGGAACCTGACATGGGCACTGCCTCTCCCTCTTCTATCCTCAGGGTAGGACTTGGCTGGCCAGGGTGAGCTCCTCCCATCTGCCTGGGAGTGGCCCCACGGACCGAGGACCCCCAGCAACCTCTGACCTAGTAGCCACGTTCGTGTCTCAGGCCCCACGTGCCCAGTGGACTCTGGTTCTCGTTGCCATCTGCCTGGCTGGTCAGCCCGGCTGAGGCCACATGTCCCCTCATGGCAGTTCCTCCCAGCCCATGACCCCCTTGCAGCGTGGGCTCCTGCTCAGCGGGCTGACAGGGACCAGGGGGCCCCCCAGGGATTCTGTGTCAATCCAGAGTTGGCCACGTGGTAACACACCGCGGTTTAGTAGTTTTTAGATTAAAATGTTTCTTAATGTATTAAAGATCTTCCTTCTGGCCGGGCGTGGTGGCTCATGCCTGTAATCCTAGCACTCTGGGAGGCCTAGGTGGGTGGATCGCTCAAGGTCAGGAGTTCGAAGTCAGCCTGAGCAAGAGCAAGACCCTGTCTCTACTATAAATAGAAAAGAAATTAATTGGCCAACTAAAAATATATAGAAAAAATTAGCCGGGCATGGTGGTGCATGCTTGTAGTTCCAGCTACTTGGGAGGGTGAGGCAGGAGGATCACTTGAGCCCAGGAGTTTGAGGTTGCTGTGAGCTAGGCTGATGCCACAGCACTCACTCTAGCCTGGGCAACAAAGTGAGACTCTCTCTCAATAAAAAAAAAAGATCTTCCTTCCTTTGAGGATGTGCCTTACAAACTTTACCCACGTAACGTATTATGCACAATGACAAGTTTTCTTGAAAGTAAAACATTTGTATAAAACAAGCTATGAAACCAAAGGTTTAGTTGAGGACTAGATGATGACTTCAGGGATTGAATATTTGGAAGTTTTGTTTTTTGCACCTAAAGTAAAAAAGAAACTACTAATTTTTAATGAATTTTCTGGGTTACTTCTGAACGTCAAAGAAGAGAGAGTGTCTTAGGCTCTGGCTTCTTCCCTTCCATGTGGGATGCCGAGCTGGGTTCCCAGGCTCCAGGAGGTCACAGGCGAGGCTGTTCGGGAGAAACTCGGACATGTTCTTCTCAGGACATGTCGGCTGCCTGATGCTGCAGGGACACCCAGGGACGTGTCAGCATAGGACTCTGCAGGGGCCAAAGCTGCTGCTGCTCAGAAGGGCTCCCCGGGTGCCCTGGGCTCCCTGTTTGCAAACCACAGTCCAGGGCGGGTGAGGATGTGCTGACAGGAAAGTCAGGGTAGCAGTTGGTAAAGACAGGCTTCGTGCGCAGTGGCAGCTGGGAGGCCGACCCCGGGCTGTTCCACCTCAGGCCTCAAACTTACTTTTCAAGGAAGAAAAATTTCTGTTTTTAAAAAGGGAAAAAATTGAAACAGATGCCTCACCTAGCTTTCCATGAACCCTCTACCACTCCTCGAACCCACAGAAAAGGAGGTGGAGGCCAGGTGCCTTCTCCATTCCCTCCCACGGCACAGGCACTACAGCACACACTTGGAAAGCCCTCACCTGGGGACAGGCACTTCTCTGAGCTCTGACTGTCCTCGGGCAGCCTGGCTGGGTGGTTCTGGGGCTGATCCTACAGCCTGTGGCGCCTGGGAGGCCTCACCTTCTGCATGGTTCCAAACGCTGCTGGGGCAGAGGGGCAGGCCAGACTGGGGTCTTCCTGTGATCATCTCCGTGGCCTCGCTCACCACACATACCTGTTTGACCCCATAGGGTGACGAGAACAAGTCAGTGCGGGACCGGTTCAACGCCCGCCAGTTCATCTCCTGGCTCCAGGACGTGGACGACAAGTACGACCGCATGAAGGTGCGTCCTGTATGTCCGTCCCAGGGCCACGGAGGCCACTTGCTGGGTCCACAGCTGGAGATGCCCAGGCCTTTGGGGAGCCCAGGTTCTGCTCGTCCATCCAGGGGTGGGACGTGGCTCTGGCACCAGCCGTGGGACCCAACCATGAGGTCACAGTGCATACCCCCCCGCTCTGGAGGGCGCTGGCCAGGGCAGCAGCCCAGTGGGTGGGCAGGAGGTGGGAAACTGAGCGAGTGCCAGGCAGGTGCTCCTGCAGCGGGTGCCTGTGGGGATCCACTGAGGAACTAGGAAAAGCAGCAACTTACCAGTTACAAAATTAAAATATAGAGGTCAGCATTCCCCCCCTCCCCCGAATATACTCAGAGAGGGGAGGGATGCGGAGCTCCCTGTCCCCAACCTCAGTGTCCGTGAGTAAGGTCACACTTCCAGGGGAGAGCCTCACCCGCTCTCAGCTGAGTGGTGGAAGGTGCCACGCGCTGTGTGGACAGGGACCAGCCGGCGAGGGAATATCCGGCCCCACTGGGCATCTCTGGGCTTGGCCCTCAGGGGCCCCTGCGAGACGGGTTGTGATCTGGGTGAGACCAATGCACTCCTTTTACCAAACACCTGTAAACAAAGCTGCAAGTAACAACTGACTACAAGTCTTATAAATGTACGGGAAACACTTTATTTAAAAAGGCTTTGACTACATTAAAATGCCACATAAGTTTGCTTTATTACTGTAAACAGAACTCTTACAAATTAATAGAAAAGGTAGATAGGAAAAAACATTTTGTAAAGATGCTACCACAAAAGAGAGAAAATGGCCAAATCTTACTGAAAAGATAATTCAGTATCATCATTAATTTCAGAGCCACAAATTAAACGATTTACTTGTTTAGCAAATTTACTTGTTTAGCAAATACCAATCATGGAGGAGGTCTGTCGCCATCACTGCGCTGCGAGGCCTCCGCCTGCTGACCTGGGCCGGCCTTGTCAGCCACAGTGTCTCACGTGAATCTCCTAACAGCTTTGCTTCTGTTACTGTTTTACAGTCATTTGTGGCCAGTGACACTGATTTATTTGCATCTGCAGTAGAAGCTATGCCATTTGGACGTGCACATGAGAGCACTGGGTTGGGGCGTGCAGACACACCTGGGAGCAACTGGGAGTCCAGGCCCGGCCCAGGGAGGAGCCATGCTGGCCTGTTTGTGTAGGAAAACAGCCTTATTTTCGTAGATGTGCGTTGAGGATGGGGAGATGATCTTCTAGAAACAGCCCGTCTGCTGTTAAGTGGGGTCTGTCTCCAGATTCTCTCCCCACGCGTATGGGCAGCTGCTTCTAGACCCAGAACGGACCACAGAGCACAGACAGCTACCCGGGCCGGGCCCGCACCCTGCCTGGATGACTGTGCAGCGTTAGCCGGTGACACCGTGCGGCTCTCTGAACACTCCCAGCATCCATTAAATAGCACAATTACTGAGGGACTCCTGGGTTTCCAAGTTACTAGACTGTTCCAATGAGTATTTTTACATATATCCCCAATTTTAAATCCTGCCAGGTGGCCCCTCGCCCAACACTGCAAGGAGATTGCCCCCAACCCCACACCTCACCTGTCAAGTGGGATCTTGTTTAATTTGTGGCTCTGAAATTAATGATGATACTGAATTATCTTTTCAGTAAGATTTGGTCATTTTCTCTCTTTTGTGGTAGGATCTTTACAAAATGTTTTTTTCCTATCTACCTTTTCTATTCATTTGTAAGAGTTTTGCTTGCAGCAATAAAGCAAACTTACGTGGCATTTTAATGTAATCAAAGCCCTTTGGAAGGCGTGGTCCCCAGGTGTGCCAGCAGCCATCCTGCAGGGAGGAGGGGCTCAGGTCCAGACCCCGTGCCTGGAGCCAGGTGTGCTCACGGCCTCTCGTGCGCTCAGCCAGTCACAGGTCACACGCCCTTCACTGGACGGTCGGGTGGAGCCGGCCCCTCACCCCTCACCCTGCTGTGTCCACAGACCTGCCTCCTGATGCGGCAGCAGCACGAGGCCGCGGCGCTCAACGCCGTGCAGCGGATGGAGTGGCAGCTGAAGGTGCAGGAGCTGGACCCCGCCGGGCACAAGTCCCTGTGCGTGAACGAGGTGCCGTCCTTCTACGTGCCCATGGTGGATGTCAACGACGACTTCGTGCTGCTGCCGGCGTGACACCCGGCGAGGCCGCGCGTGTCGGCCGGAAGCTGCTGCTGAGCCCCGGCGGTGGAAGAGGAGCCCGTGTCCACCGGCAGGGACCCTCGAGAGCCCACCTCGGCCATGGCGTCTCCACCTCTTCCAGACTGGCCCTGGCGTCAGCCAGGTGGGACGCGTCCTTTTCTCTTTCATACCAGCTGCTGCGGGGGCGCGGCCCCCAGAGCACAGTCTCGCCCACAGGCGGGAGGAGGAGCCACACAGACCCGTGGCTCCCACCCTGGAAACGGTGACGTGACCATCGGGTCCTGCGTTAAGCCAGCTGCAGAGGCGTCTTGGGAGTTGCAGGACAGAGTGCATTTTTAAATTTCCTGTTCCATTCTGATCAGCTAAAGGAAATAAAATTAAGGTGTCCACCTCACAATGACCTCCAGGGCAGGGGGGTGCCGTCCCAGCCATGGTCCTGTTGCCATGGAGCTGGCGCTGGCCTCAGACCAGGACGGGGGACACTGGGCTGAACGGGAGCCGCCGTGCCCCACCTGGCCCCGAGGGACACAGAGCTGGACTCTCGATAGTGTTTTTAATGGAGTCAAATCCACGTGGTTTGTATATTTTTTCCTTTAATCTTGGGCATTTTGTTTCTCTTTCTGAGAACATAACTTGAAACACTACAGAGCCAATAATCATATAAAAAGTGTATCCGTAAACGCTGTACAGTTTTATATACATTCACAATGTACTTTTGCTGCCTTCTAGATAATTTATTTTGCAACACATTACTGCACAGTTGTAAATAACTTATGTACTGTAACATCACTTTCAGTTATGTGTAAAGAAATAAATTAATTAAAATGCTCTCGTGCACGTCCAGTCCCTTGGGCAGCACTGCCTGGCCCTGTCCACTTACAACTCCAGCGTCTTTAGTGCTACTGTTAGCTTTAATTTTGAAACAAATTATATTTTCCCTTCCTTCCTGTCCTGACGTGGACCCCTGCAGAGCCCCCTCCTCCTCCCATAGCCAGCGCGGACGTGCACGGCTGCACTGCACGTCCCCCGGCCGCCCCTTGACCCATCCCTCACCTGGGTCTGCACTCCGGGTGGCGACAGACGTGGGCTGGGAGACAGCCCCAGGGCTGTCAGTCCCAAGGGGCCTGCAAGACACAGCAGAGACAGGAGGGTCACTCACTGCGGGTCTGAGCTCGCAGCAGCCCGGGAGAGACGGGCTCCCAGCCAGCAGGTGCGCAGTGAGGCCGAGACTCCACCCAGCTGCCGGGTTTCCCAGCGACTCTGTGGCCAGCACTGGGTCCCCCTTCCAGGGCCCCTGGCAGGAGAGCTGGGGCGAGCGTGGAGGTTTGAGGCCTGCACATCCTCGCAGCGTCAGACTGCCACCCTGCGCTCACTTGTCCCTGGGGGAGGCAGGGACGGGGACGCAGCCCAGGAGCAGCCTGGGCTCGCTGGGGAGCACAGAGCTGTTCACTCTCACCTTGGGGATGGGGTGAGGCCCTCTCTCTGCTCCCTGTGTGCCCCGTACCTGGCCCGGGCGCTTGCAGCTTGAGGAAGGACGCCCTGAGGGCAGCGGGCACACCTGCGCACCGGAAGGGACTTGGCTGCTGGTGGCTGCGCCCCTGCAGAGCAGCGGGACCTGGGAGGGGCCTGGGTCCTGTGAGCTTCCTGCAGGCCCTGGTGAGGCCCCTGAGGGCTGGGGGGCGGGACAGGCCTGCCGCCCGCCCCACTTGCCCCTGTCCATGCAGGAGCCTCCGCAAATCCCTCCCTGTTCCCTCCACGCAACCTCGGCCAAGGCAGGGTGGGTCCTCGATGCTGGGCGGGTGGGGGGGGGGGAGGAGCCAGAAAATCCCAACTTGTTTTTTCTGGACTTAAATTAGCTGTTGTTTTTTGTCCTAAGTCACAGAACGTTGATCGCAGTGACACTTACTTTCAGCTCTGCTTTTCCTTTTTAAAAACACCTAGACTCAGCCTGTGTGCACAGGGAGCCTCCCGGCATGGGCGGCGCTTGCAGGTCTGCGGCTGCCTGTGTGGCTCCCACAGCCCTGCGCTCAGGTGTGAGCAGCCTGGCGCCACACGCTTGCCAGGGTGCTGCGCGAGACAAATGGCACAGGCTGGTGTCCCTCAGATAGGACCTTTGTGTGGACACCTGGGGACAGACGCTCGTCGCGGCTAAGCGCGTGGTGCTGAGAGAACAGCATCAGAAAGCCCAGAACCAGACCAGCCTGCGAATGCTGGTCTGGGGGCTGCCACCTGCGCGCCAGGGGCCACCCTGCCCTCGGGAGGCTCTGGCTGGAGCTGAAGGAAGACAAGTGCCCCGGTGTCCCCCTGGCACCACCGGCTCCTGCCCAGGTTGTCGCCAGACCACAGCCTCTAGAGACACTCCTGATCCTTGACCTTCAGCCGCGCTCATGACCTTGTTAGAGTAGAAGGAGTCCTCGTTGCAGGGACGCCATAGCTTGCCAAGGGCCCAGATCCCGGGCACAGGTGGGCAGGAGGAGGAAAATGGGGGCTTTTTCCACTGTAGAGAAGCTGGCGGCTTTTCTGCAAACTGCAAGTAGGTGAGGGTTTTCGTGGACAGCCCATGGCTATTTTCCTCCTGTGTGGAAAGAGCACCTGCACCACCCAGGTGACCTCGCGGCGTCCAGCCCAGTCCCAGGGTGGTGGGACAGGTCTCCTCCCAGGGCTTGCCACGTCCCAGTGGCATCCAGAAGCCCATCCGGGTGGGAGAAGAGCTGGAAGTCAGTTTGGCAATTTCTTATGAAAGTAAACATAATCTTGTCACACAGTCCAGCATTTGCTCTCTGTTACTTACCCAAAGGAGTTGAAAATTTATGTCCACCCCAAAACCTGCACACACATTTTATAGCATCTCTATTCATAATTGCAATAACTTGAAAGCCACCAAGATGTCCTTTAGGAGGTGAATAAACAAACTGTGGTATATCCAGACAATGGAATATTATTTAGCACTAATAATAAATGAACTCTCAGGCCATGAAAAGACATGGAGGGGCCTGGGCGCGGTGCTGTGCACCTATAGTCCCAGCTAGTCAGGGGGCTGAGGCAGGAGGATCACTTGAGCCCAGGAGTTTGAGGCTGCAGTGAGCATTGATGATGTCATGGCACTTTAGCTGGGGTAACAGAGTGAGACCTTGTCTCAAAAAAAAAAAAAAGATCAGTTGTATTTCTATACACCAAAAATGAACAATCTGAAAAGGAAATTTAGGAATAATTTCATATATGATAGAATCAAAAAGAATAAAATACTTAGGAATAAAATTAACCAAGGAAATAGAAGACTTGTATACTCAAAACCATGAAACAGTTCTGAAAAATTAAAGAAGACCAAAATAAATAAAAGACATCTTGTGTTCATGGATTAGAAAACTTAATATTGCTAAAATGGCAGTACTCCCCAAAGCACTCTACAGAGTCAACACAATCCCTACCAAAATCCCAATGGCTTTCTTTTATGGGGGCAGAAATGGAAAAGTGATCCTCAAATTCATATGAAATTACCAGGGACCCCTAATATTCTAGACAATCTTGAAAAAGCATATCAAAGCTGGAGGACTCCCACTCCCCAGTTTTAAAACCTAATACATAGCTACAGTAACGATGTAGTAACAGCATAAAGACAGACATACGGATGAATGGAGTGAAATTTAGTCTACATACAACCACACAGTTGATATTATCAGGGAGCCAACATGTTTCAATGGGGTGAAGATAGTTTTTTCAACAAATGGTGCTCAGAAAAGTGTATATGCACATATAAAACAATGAAGGTGGACACTTGTCTCACACCACGCACAAAAATCAAACTGGATCAAAGACCTAAACGTAAACGCTAAAACCATAAAACTCTTAGAAGAAAATGTAAGTGTAAATCGTCATGACCTTGGATTTGGTAATAATTCCTTACGTGTGACAACAAAAACACAAGCAAAAAGGAAAAAATAAATTTGACTTCATCAAAATTGGACACTTTTGTGCATCAAAGGACACTATTAAGAAAGTGAATCCTGGCCGGGCGCGGTGGCTCATGCCTATAATCCCAGCACTCTGGGAGGCTGAGGTGGGAGGATTGCTTGAGCTCAGGAGTTTAAGACTAGCCTGAGCAAGAGCGAGACCCCGTCTCTACTATAGATAGAAATTAGCCAAACAACTAAAAATAGAAAAAATTAGCCGGCCTTGGTGGTACATGCCTGTAGTCCCAGCTACTTGGGAGGCTGAGGCAGGAGGATCACTTGAGCCCCGGAGTTTGAGGTTGCTGTGAGCTAGGCTGATGCCACGGCACTCTAGCCCGGGCAACAGAGTGAGACTCTGTCTCACCAAAAAAAAAAAAAAAGCCCTCTGCTCTCAGAGTCAGAGGCAAAACTGTCTTCTGCATGAGAGTGAACTCAACTTACACAGGACAAGTATCGTAGACCTACAGAGAAACAGCGTGGGACACAGGACTCCGGTGCAAAACAGAGGTGACTCAGAAAATTTCTCCCGGAGCCCAGAGAGTCGGACGCGTGCCTCAGAGGGGGACCCTGGACCCCGGCCCGGCCGGCTGCAGCGGCTGCAGCAGAGCGTTTGACTCCCGGGTAGACTATCCTTCCCCCACCACGCCCCACACCCACGCAGGCAGGGAAGTGGCTGAACTCCGCAGGAAGCGGCGGTGCGGGCAGAGGGGCTGAGCGAAGTAAAAACTGGAGCGGGGAACATTTTGAACTGTCCCGCGCGCTCCTCTGAGCCTGCCCAGAGTGGGGGAGTACCCCAGCCGAGCAGGCGCTTCCCGCTGCCGCAGGAGTGAGTGCGGAGATGCCTGCTCACCGTGGGAGGCTTCCAAGACTAGGACGGGGAGCGTATCCCTTGGAGGCGACCCTGCCCTGGGAACTCGCTGAGGGTTCGGCAGGCAGACAGAGAGAGTCTGTCTCTCCCTGGGAGAGACAGACCCAGCGTTTTTCCCTGCAGCTGAACAGTCGGGACTCGGAGGGCTGGGGTAGCTGTGGGCTGGGAGCGCAGACTGGAAGCTGCCCACGTTCCCTACCCCTCCCCCGGCTCCGCAGGCTCCTGCTGCATCCGCTCTAAATTGGTGTCTGGACCACTCTAACTAGGTGGCGGGTCACCTTCCTGTGGCCTGGGGACGCTGAGTATTGCTCAGGAGGAGGGGTCCCAGTCCTCCTTCCTGTCCTAGCTCAGACAAGCGGCTCTGGCATTAGAAGGAGGGGGAAAAGAGAAGGCTAGAGTCCTCTGATCCCCCAACCCAGCGAAAGCTCCTCCCATTGCCGCAGCTTGGGCTTGGCGTCTGAAGGGGTGGATAGAGGAGTGTGTTGTCATTCACCCCTGACATCCCAGGCTAGCCTGGGGCGGTTATCCACCCCACCCAGTGGTCTGCACTCTGGGCCAAGGGAGTGGAACCCAACAGGGCAGGGCGGAGTTGTGAGGGAGATTACCTCACTAGTTGTGACCTGGGAAGACACTGCTGACTGCCCTCTCCTGAGACTCTGGCCTGGGGGCTTTGCGCCAAAGGGACTGACCCCTCCTCTGGGCGGAGCTGGAAAGGAGACTGTTCTTCCTGAAACCCAGTCACCAGACTGGTTCCTCCCCTTAGCCTCCTCTTCCCTGCTGGAGGCAGAGGGACAGTAGAATCAGCCTACCAGATTTTGGTTCATAAGCCAGTTTCAGCATCTCCAATACTAGACAAAGTACCCAGATGAGAAAGAACCAGAGAAATTTTCCTTAGAGGAAATTCTTAGACCAGTCTTTCACACCGAACAAGGCAATAGATACTCTCCAAAGTAAAACCTTCAAAGAGTTAAAGGCTAGAACTTAAACTGCAGGATGGCACAAGGAGTTAAACAAAGCAATTGGACTTTCCCCAACAATATGAATGGAAATCTTCCTCAAATTTCAATCCTTTCAATTAATGTTAATGGCTTAAACTGCCCTCTGAAGAGAAATAGACAGGCAGAGTGGATAAAAATACACAAGCCTAGTAGTATCTGCTGTATACAGGAAACATATCTAACCCACAAAGATGCTTTTCAGCTGAAGGTCAAGGGATGGAAAACTATCATCCAGGCAAATGGAAGTCAAAAGAAAGCAGGTATGTAGGCCGGGCGCGGTGGCTCACACCTGTAATCCTAGCACTCTGGGAGGCCGAGGCGGGTAGATCGCTCAAGGTCACGAGTTTGAAACCAGCCTGAGCAAGAGTCTGACCCCCATCTCTACTATAAATAGAAAGAAATTAAATGGCTAACTAAAAATACATAGAAAAAATTAGCCGGGCATGGTGGCACATGCCTGTAGTCCGAGCTACTCAGGAGGCTGAGGCAGGAGGATCGCTTGAGCCCAGGAGTTTGAGGTTGACGCCATGGCACTCTAGCCCGGGCAACAGAGTGAGACTCTGTTTCAAAAAAAAAAAAGAAAAGAAAAGAAAGCAGGCATAGCTATACTATTTGCAGACAACATAAGCTGTAAAATAACAAAAGTAGAAAAGGATAAAGAAGGCCACTTTATAATGGTGGAAGGGAAGATCCAACAAGAAGACCTAACTATTCTTAATATTTATGCACCCAACGCAGGAGCACCTAACTACACAAAGCAAACCTTGTCAGATCTTAATAACATATTAAACAATACTGCCATAGTAGTAGGGGACTTCAACACTCCACTGAATGATCTGGACAGATCCTCCAAACAAAATGAGCAAAGAAGTAATGGACTTAAACAGACCCCTTGAACAAAAAGATCTGACAGATCTCTACAGAACATTCCACCCAAAGAAAGCCAAATTTACATTCTACTCAGCAGCCCATGGAACCTTTTCCAAAATTGACCACATACT
>CAUYRT010009165.1:0-17034 GCA_963574885.1 Lepilemur ruficaudatus | reverse complement strand
AGTGCCGTGGCGTCAGCCTAGCTCACAGCAACCTCAAACTCCTGGGCTCAAGCGATCCTTCTGCCTCAGCCTCCCGAGTAGCTGGGACTACAGGCATGCGCCACCATGCCTGGCTAATTTTTTCTATATATTTTTAGTTGTCTAGGTAATTTCTTTCTATTTTTAGTAGAGACGGGGTCTTGCTCTTGCTCAGGCTGGTCTCGAACTCCTGACCTCAAGTGATCCTCCCGCCTCAGCCTCCCAGAGTGCTAGGATTACAGGTGTGAGCCACTGCGCCTGGCCAAAACTCTGTGTTCTTAACCAAAGCTCTGCACAGCTTTCTGTGGCACTATGTAATGAGAGCAATGAAGAGATTCGTATCCTTTGACTAATGTATGCCGGGCCCAGAAATGTAGCCTAAGAAAATAATTTCAAAGAATAAACTATCTCCGTCTCTCTCAGTGTGTGTATAATGTATGTATATATTTATATATGCATATATATTTATATACATATACAAAGATATTTATTTAACAAACATCTGTTAATTGCTCATTATTTACCAGGAAATAACTATAAGGAAATTATAATCTATAAATGCAGACGTTAAAATGATCAATGTGAAGAATATGATAAAATATGCAAAAATATCTATGAAATAATATAAAATGAAGAAAAAATAGACCACACTATCGGATACCCTCTATGTAAAAACAATTAGTCATAGGGTGATATCCAAGAGCTGAATTTAGTCAGAGAAGTTATGAGCCTTGGAATGAGGATTGGGGAAATTTGTAATAATATTTTCAATGGGGAACCCTACTGCCTGACATTTGTGATACCAGGGTGCACACTTAGGCATCGATTGCCTATGAAAGCCATCTTTTGCAGCAGTGGTTGGCTTATGCCCGCGGCCCCCCCCCCGGCGGTTGGTGGGTAAGCGCTTTCGTTCCCGAGAGAAACCCCCTTCCCCTGCCCCTCCCGCGAGTAAGCGGCAAGACGCCCCTCGTGCTGGTTGCCAGGGAGCAGCCTATGCCTCTTGAATGGGAAGTGAGCAGAGGCCACAGCCCAAAGGCAGGCAGGCGCAGGCAACCAGTGGAGTCGGGCTTGCGGAGAAGCGGCTCCTTTGGAAGTTCATCCTAGACCAGACGAAAGAATCATTTTCATTTGTAGTCACTACACTGATCCCTTCGCTGGAATTAAATAGTGTGTATGTTATGAGCTACGGGGGTATTTGGCTTCCATTCACTATCCCTCTTCACAATCTGAGACTCTCCAAAGGGCAGGTGCAATGGCTGTCACCCAGAGCACCGAGGCAGGGTTTTGGAAGTGGAATTGGGGGAGTTGGGGTGGGAATCCTTTCATACTCCGTGCCCATTTGAATTGGTAGGCTCTTTCCAATTATGCCACTAATTGTTTAAAAGGATTGTAAGACTTAAAAAAATTTTGGATCACTAATCTGTTATTTAAAGGACTTTTTAAAATTAATTTTCTTCTTGAATACTTTTTAGTCAATACACACTTGTGAGCCCGGACACCCTACCGGGGCGCTAGCTTTGTCGGTCCTTCTAACACCTGGCTCACTAGGCTTTCTTCTCTGATGACGAATTGTTCTTGCTTTTTATGGGAAGGAGTTTGATGATATTAGCCCACTAGATGTACGAAATATTTCCTGAACTCCTGGGTTAGCCAATTGGAATTTCCCATTGGAAAAACCCTGTCATAAACAGCCAATTGTCTTTCATTTGATCTCACTGGCAGCAGCTTGACAGCTGTGTCTGCCAACAGGTAGAATGTGGCTGGAGCTTGTTGGGGGCATTCTAATGACAAAAAGAAGGATGGAATGAAATGAACTGATGCAATCATTCCAGGATATTTTCAAGGGAAAGCTCTTGTGTATGTGTGTGTGTGTGGAAAGGGTGGAGATTGAGGAAGTTCCAAAATTTGGCCAAGAACCCAGATTCCAAAGCACAGCCAATGGATGGTGGTGTCACGGATTCCAAATACACTTGAACAACTATACACATCTGCTGTATGAAAGGGGATAAAATGGAAAAAGAAGAGGATGGACATAAGTAAGATACAGCCCTCTGCCCCTGCATTGCTTAATTCCAGTTTATGATGTTTTTTATTTGCATGATTTAGGGTACATAACTTTCATTGTGGGTATATTTAATGATAAATGTGCTACTCGTTTGCTATTTCTTTAAGGGCTATGCAGACATTGAATGTGTGTGGCATTTGATACACTCAGGACTTTTTTTCTTTAAAAATGACAAAACAGGACTTCCTTTGAATATAGGACTGTGAAATTGCAAGAAACATCTTATGAACTACTTTTTTAAAAAAATCATGGTGAAATACACATAAAAGTCACCATCTTAACCATTGCAGTTCAGTAGTGTTCATTATATTCATACTGATGTGGAAAAAAAAATCTCCAGAACTTTTTCATCTTGCAAAACTGAACCTCTGTACCCATTAAGCAACAACTCCCCATTCCCTTCTCCCCACAGCCCCTGGCAGCCACTATACTACTTTCTGTCTCTATGAATTTGACTACTTTAGATACTTCATATAAGTGGAATCATACTTATGTCTTTTTGTGACTGGCTTCTTTCACTTAGCATAATATCCTCAAGGTTCATCCCTGTTGCAGCATGTGTCAGAATTTCATTCCTTTCAGATGTGTGATTTGCAAATATGTTCTCGCATTCTGTAGGTTGCTTTTGTCCTCTGTTGATTGTGTCCTTTGATGAATAGGTGGTTTTAATTTTGATGTAGTCTATCTATTTTTACTTTTGTTGCCTGTGTTTTTGGTGTCATATCCAAGAAATCATTGCTAAATCCAGTGTCATGAAGATTTCCCCCTATGTTTTCTTCTAAGAGTTTTATGGCTTTAGGTCTTTGATCAATTTTGATGTAGTTTTTGTAGATGGTGTAAGGTAACACTACAACTTCATTTTTTTTCATGTGGCTATCTGGTTGTCCCAACACCATTTATTGAAGTTCAGTCCTTTCCTCATTGAATGTTCTTGACACCCTTGATCATATATACAACCCATGAACTACTTTTATAACTATTGTCAGATAAACTATACCAATAAACGGGAAAGAAAACAGGCACCAAAATAGATCACCAAAATAGGCACACTTTGAAAACATTGGATTCAAACTTGCGGAGTTGGCCATATTCATGCTCTCATTTTGCCTTGCTTTTTAAAGGATGACACTTCCAGATTCCAATGACATCGTGTGTTCATAGACTGTCCTCTGTTCACCCAGAAAAAGGGAGATTATTTTCTCTTTTAAAAAGGACAACTTAAAGCATAGCAAAGGAAATCCATTTAAATGGTTCAGGTAGAACAAATGAGGAAAAAAAATCTCAGATTGATACCCAATGATATTATCTGCTTAATTTTTATCCAGAAATATTGCATGGTAATATATTAAAATAAATTGTTAATAGATCAGAATGCTCAAGAAATGGGGATTATTCCTTTTAGTGGAACTTTCTGATGAACTGAAAATTAACAAGAAACCCATGTTCTTGTGTATTTCCATCTTTTCTGTTGAAAAAGTTGTGAAAACATTCATTAGTTGATTTTCCTCTCAAATGTAAAGAGTCTAGCAAACTGAATTAAATGTTTTATTCAAAGATTATGTAGAAGCCAAAGTGGCAAAGATTTGGTTTGAATTCTGTCTTAGCCACTTATCAGCTGTGTGATTTGGGGCAGGTTATTTAACCTCTTTGTGTTTTAGTTTCCTCATCTGGAAAATAGCGATAATTGTAATTTGTGCATATTGCATAGCACCGTGTTTGGAACGTTGTAAGCCCTCAGGAAAGGTTAGCTGTTACCAATATCACTGTTTATTATTGTTAAATGTAAAGTAGCACCCTAGATGCAATGGGGGAATAAGAAAAGTAGGAGACCCAGTTGAACACTCCGGGTGCCTTACTGTGCACATAAGGGATGCAAGAATTACATCCATGAAACAGTTAAGTTCCAGGGGGGTGCTATAAGTTATGAAGGTTCTTGCCAAGTGAGTGATGCATACTTAAGGCCTACAGGGGTTCAGGGAGGGGAGACAAGAGCTGGGCAGGCAAGGGTGAGAAAGAAAAGGAAGAGGGAGGAGAAGTGAAAGGGGAGAAAAAGACATGACAGAAGCAGGCAAGCCTTGAATGATTCAGTGAGACGAGGAAGGGGGACAGAAAAGCACAAGCAAAGGGGTAGGTCAGAAATGAGCATGTATGTTATGGGGAACCGCTGCGAGGTTGTAGCATCTCAGAGTCATCATTTTGGAGATCAAACTTCCTTGCTAGGATTATTGCTGAAAAAGATGTAGGCAATTAGACTGAATGTATGCTGACCCCTGGGACTTTCTCTAAATGGTTATACAAAGCATGACACAATGACCACAATAGCAAAAGAATAAACATTAAGATTTAAAAAGACTTAAAAAGGAAAAGAGGTTGAAAAAAAGACTTCCCTGGTGATCTGCCTTTCCCTGCAATAAATGTACAATCCTGATGAACCAGTATTCCCTGCAAGTGTGATTCTATTTAATGGAGACATCGGTATATAGTATTACGAGGCTTATCAGTTATGTGGGAGAAAAAGCCACACTTGTGCAAAGGTCCCAGAAATGTTAGGGAGGGGGGCTATTAATAGTTATTCAAAATAATATTTGAATTTTGCCTGTGGATTGAGATTGTCTCATGGTTTCCAGGTGATGAAATGAGGAGGAGGAGTATGGAGAGATGAACAGACCTTGATTTCTGGCCTTGGCTTTGCCTGTTACTCTTGGACAATGACCTTATACTTGTGAAAATGATTTTGTTATCTCTTCATGTGCCACATGCTGACCAGGATCACAGCTGCTAACCAGCCCTCTTACTATATGTTTAAAATGAATGGATTAAACACTCTCTTAAATGGAGTATTCATATTAAGCAGAATTTTGAGAGCATAGAAAATGTTCACCTAATGGAAGAACAGGTTTGGCCACAGAGATGCCCCGAAGTCTAAGCGTCTACATTAAATTAACAGCAGGAGAACCAATTTAGCACCTTGCAATATTTCTGTCTGACTCCTTGTTGGAATGGAGGTTTTGATATGATAGGCGAGCACACAGAATTCACTGGACATGCTTAGAAATTCCTTCTGATTAAATTGAAGAAATAGAACCATCCTGGGTATTTCTTGAAGTACTTGGGCAAGCTGGGGACCTTGGCCAGGGACAATCACATTGTAGGACCCCCTCTCTATCCTGACTTACCCTCTTTCTTCATGAATATTTCAATCCTGCTGAAGTCCCTTCAGGCGGTCAGTTAAGGAGGGAGGGGGCGGGAGGAAAAGAGAAAGGCAGCCCCATTGCTTTACCTTGTGATGGGGTCTGGGGAAGGAGATTTTAGGAACTGATTTGCATATGAACCTGAGTTCTGTTTTTTCTGTCTTCTCTTTTGTAAAGCCCAGCTGGCCAGAGCCACCTCCTTGAGCCCCACTGGCCACCTCCCAGAGACGCTACTCAGTTGCCAGTGCCCACTTACTACCCAGCTCCCCGTACTCCAGCAACAGTTCAGGGCCCAGCCATGAACTTGGATTTCTTTCTTCCCTGGGTCGCCACAGCCTGATTTTCCACTCCTGACTTCAAAACATCTTCTGCTTCGTCTCTTTGTCTCCCGTGTTCAAGGAGAACTGCTCAGAGACTCTTCCTTGGTCTCTGCCCTGCCTCTTATTTACTCCCTAAACCAAGATTCTTGGGCCTGGAATAGAAAATTGTGTTCCAATGCTGCAGTTCTGATAGAAGCCCTAGTTTTGTCTGGGGGCTATGTTTCAGAAGGGTCCAGGTGTATGTATTATGCTGCCCATGCTTGTAGGCCACCTCTTCAATCACTTGTGTCCTTTTGTTTGTAAAGCACAACAGAGTGTCCTTTCAGAAAGAGTCTTTTGTATTCCTAGAGACTAAAAATATTTGCATGTAAATGTTGGGAATCCAGACAGTCTCCTTAAGATCTACACTTCGCATGGGGAGGCATACAGACCATCGGGGTGCATTTAAAAATTAAATTTACACCATTTGCACCTTGGGTCCCTGCCGCATAGCACTGCGCTAACATCTAAGAAGGAGAGAGTGTGACATTGATCAAGGCAAAGCATAAATAACCACATTTCAAAATGAATACAAATTGCATAATAACAGTTTCCAAACTATTAGCCTACTTTATAAAAAAAGTTAATTCAACACAAGCCCAGAGCTGGCTGTTGCTTATGTGTTGTGCTGCCAGTTGGCAAGCACAGCTTTGCAAGAGGATTGGGGGAAATGAGGGTTATTGTAGTGGAAGCACACTCGGCCTTTTGTGAGGAGGGTACAAATTGCATCACTCTCTCAAGCCCCTGCTGTTCAGCGTTCAAGAGTGGACACCGGAATACTGCATGCCTTCACGGGAAGTTGCTTACTTTTCCTAGAGGTAAAATGGCCCAGTGCCGAGGCTTGGGGAGGAGCTCTGAGTTTACAGCCCCTTGAAGGAAAGATGGGCAGCTGGAGACGATAGACACTGAGGAGCTGCCCCTCGCTGGGCAATCCTGGCCGCCAGGGGAGGGCATGGCCTTCTCTGAGATGAACTCTGCACGCAACCTCAGGCAGGCCATGCCACTGCTCGGAGCCTGTGTCTCTCATCGGTAAAATGAAGGCAGTCACCGGATGACTGTTCAGAAACAATACCATGGTCTCTTCCTTTAAATCGAATGTCCCCCAGAAGAAGAAAGGCCCAATGCTTGGAAGAGTGGCATAAAACAAGAGGTCTGGTTTTCTGTGGTCACCATCCCTTTACTGCAGGACTCATCAACATTTGTCTCACTTGCCAAATTTAAGGTGATCTTGTGTGAAGGTATCTCAAAGTGTCTACTGGGAAAGGGGGGAGCTGTCTGAGGCAAATGTTCATTCTCTTTGGGTCACCCTACTGCCTTGACTAATGGGGAGGGAGTGTTAGGAAAGTCTTAGATGAATCCCCCAGAAAACAGCTTCATGCAGCACTCTCAGGAAGAAGGGTATGTGATGAAGGTTATGTTGTCACCTCCAGAGTGTCCACTCAAGGTCTGAAAACGCCAGTACAAGCTCTATGCACCACTTTGTACTGACTCCCCCACTTACACAATAGGAGGCTCTGGGCTACAAGAATTCAGGTTAGACAAAGTTGGATTTACCAATCATAAAATGTAGTAAAGGACTCAATTTAAGCACCATATTTTACCTTCAGGGTTCCAACAATTCCTAGAGTAGTCAGCCCCAAATGATTGCATGGAAAAATAATACATCCATAAATGCTTGGAGTGTGCCCAGTTTTAACACCCCATGATCAGAATGAAGGCAAATGCCTGTTCTTTTGAAAACAGCTCAGATAAAACTCTGTTCTCCTATTTTGTATATACAAAATACATATTTACCGTAACTTTTCTGTTTAAAAAGTCACCTTTCAAATCTATCTCAAGAGAGACACTTGTATTCTCAGCTAAAGAACTATTTCTAGTCCCTCCCTTCGTCGCCCGTTTTTCTAAGTACTTAATAGTCTAAATGATGGCTTGGGATTTTGATTTTCAGGCACTTCCAAGTTAGATCTCCAAGGTTCTGATCACATCTATTTGAAACAAGATCCAGGTTATAGTAATCTAGTTTTAAGCAAAAAAGGCTTTTTTTGGTCCCCCCAAATAGCTCATACCTTCTCCCTGCTTAATTTAACCATGAAAGTTACTGTTGTGAAAACTCCCCTGCATGCGTTCTTCAATGTGAAACAACTTTAGAAAGCACAAGCAAATCCAGAAGGATTATATTACTGTCAAATGCTGAAGCGCCTGCACTCCTCCTGAGATTGTGTTTGTAACTTTCCAGCCAAAACTAACATCTGCAAAGACCACCTATCACAGGTAAACACATTTGCTGATAGCTGGTTCTAAAGATTTTTAAGAAATTAACTTCCTTATATTAGAATCATTTCTCATCCATGTCTTAGCAAACTTGAACTGCATTTTAGGAGAAATGCTTTTTGTGGGATGATTTTAGAAGACCTCTCCCTTTTAAAACTGAGACTGAGGGAACTTTTTCTCTGCAGGAATGTTTTGCAGATTTCCTCTGTCCCCATCCCAGCACCCTTCCTTAAATCATCGGGCACCTGGAAAAAGTAGATATAACTTAAAAAATGGTATAAATGTCTCTTGAAGATCCCTTCCACTTATGGGAAAAGATATTCACCTTTTTGCTTCTTCCAGGCAGCCTGAGATGGAAAAAATGTTGTCTGGGTCAGACTTGATGGCAGAGGTAACTGTGGGATTTGCATGCTGGATGCTGTTTGGCTTTACGTATCTGGGTGGCAAGGCCGGATAGGATCCTGGAGCCCTTATTTGTACAGACACAGATGCTGTACCTCCAAGAGGATTTAAAGCATTTAGAAACCTGATGCTTAACAAAAAGAGATCAAGAAAGGGCACTAAAAATGGCTGGTTTCAGAAAACACCCAGTGAGGTGGCAATGGGCATGCCTAGGTGTGTTCCTGGATGTTCTTGTCCTGTCAGGAACTGGGGCCTCTGGGATAGTGACAACCTCCTTGCTGCAGAAGTCTCACGTTAGATACAGCTTCTTTGCCATGCTTGACATCCACACGTGTGAAGGCAGAGAAGAAAGGCATGAAAAGCATCACACAACACTGCAAAAAAAAGTATGCTTTCTGGAGAAAACAGTCTCCCTTCAAACTGGGAGCACATAACTATTGTGAAACTTGTTTTTGATACCCCCACCTCCAGCTCACTCTCTGTGAGAGGAAATTCTGGCATAACTGTATATAACACGCTTATCTGAAGCCATTGCCATTATTTCATAGTATGACTGTGTTCATAAAATTACCACAAATTGCTAGAAATTTCTCAAAAGCAAAGGCTCTACTAAAAAGTTAAATGTCTTAAAATTAGTGGGCCTGGCCTCCCCCCACCCGTCTCCTACCCAGGCAGATTTGCATGAAGAAGGCAACATGAATATGGCTGCTGACTGCTTCTTTTCAATGCGAGATTATTCTGGAATATTGCTCAGGGAACCATATCTTGCTTTGAGCAGCACCAAGTTTCCCTTTCCATGTTTAATCAGCAGGAACTAGGATTCTCTCAAAGATGTTGAAGGCAAAGAAACACACTTGAAGGTGTGATTGTCTACTTCCTAGCCGAAGAAGCTACAGTAATAGCTTCTCCTGGGCTGGAGGAGGAGAAAAGAGAGAAGAGCCTCTTTCTGGTTTTGATGGAGTCCCCTCTTGTGTTTCCCTTGAAGTTGTAGAACCTCTGGACCAGAATGGTTCCTAGTCCCCCATCTCCTCCACAAAATGGGGGGCAGTGAACAGAATTCTGAGAGCACTGGGATGTTTGACTGTCACCTACCCTCAAGGACCTGTGAATAGCCTTTTAGGTTTCCTTTAGAGTCCAGGGGTTAGCCTGCTCCTTAGCATAAATGGAACATGGCCCTGCCTGGAAATGGACTGTTCTCTCATTAGAGACTCACCCTTTCCCATCCCGCACATGCATGTATGTGCTCCCAAGGGGCAGGGTGGGATTGGGGATTGGCGGGGTTGATGTGGAAGAAGAAATGTGTCAGTCAGCATAAACCTGCCGCGGGTACCTGGTGAACTAGTGATGTGTAGGGCCTGTGGATGGCGACTTAGGGATATTACTTGATGAAAAGGGGCCTCTTCACCATTCTACTTACATTCCCTTAGCAATTCCCATCCATACCCCACTAAACCCCATTTGACACCCAAAACCAATACACTGCTAGTTCACACCTTTATTGAAAATGCAATTGTGTCTTACAGAAACAACATGACACTAACTTTTTTGGCAAATACCTAATGAATTCTTTTGATATTGTACTGGACACAATTTATATCTGGCAGAGAAACACTTTTTTGGAACAAACTATCATGAAGATACTTTAGAAAATGGGACCTGCATAACAACCATTGATGACAGGGGCCCATGCCACACCTACAGCAGCCAGGCCAATGGGAGGCCGAGGCATCATGGGTTGCCCTGGCATCATGGGTGGCACAGGTGGCACAGGTGGCCCGAACAGCCTTGGCACCAGATGAAAATATCTCCAAGCAGACTCCAGAACAGGGATGCCATCCAAGATCACCCTCACAGGGTTGCCTCTGGCAACGGCAGCCATGTTTCTCAACATTAGTGCCCTCTGTTGTCGTCTCCACTTGGCCCTTCTATTCTGAAACCAAACCTTCATCAGAGGGGGAAAAAGGATGAGTTTAGTATACTGGACAGTCAATGTCATAACAGAAAAATCACATAACATGCAATTCTATATGCCATTAACATTTTAAACTGCAACAGGTTTTGCAGTTTATCTTTTGTTATCTTGCAGAAAACGAGATATTTTCTTATTGTTGAAATATCTTAGGGAAGTAAATGGCTCAAGTCCTCCCATCAGCTAATCCTTAGTGAGCTAAGCCTAGTCCAGAGCATGGCACATTTCTTTGTCTCTCTCTTCATACTTTTACTAGTCCTTAATGGTTTTTTCTAGATCTTGGATGCAGGGCTAGCTAATGTATTGCACCAGGTCCCTGCTGTTTATGTTCAAGCCAGGTAACAAGGTAAAGAAATGATGGATCATCGAGCTGTCTGGCTGCTTCTGCCCCCTTCTCTTTACGGATAGTGTCACCCTGGTTGTTGGGGAGGCTGAACACAACGAAAAAAGGGGAGCCCAATTAAGGCCATATTGAGAGAACCACTCCCTGTTCGAAAAGCCCATCTTCAGTCGGAAGTAATTAATAAAGAGGAGTATGTTAGATTTTTAGACAGAAGATTTCCTTCAAGGACTCACCTCTCCTCTGAAACTTCTTGAGAATTAAACAGGTGGTGGTATGTCAAGGAGACTCATGGGGGTCCCAGGGACTTTGTGGTTTGTATTGCTGGGACACGAGAGTTGCTGAATCCCCAGACACTGCCTTGTTATTTTAGCCTTCGGTGTTAAGGAAAATTTAGCCTGACTGCAACCAAATTCACTATACTCTCAAAATCCTTTTCCCAGACAAGACTTTGGGCACCCTATTGTCAATTTTGCATGCTCCAAACTGCTCTACCCACCAAACCTTCCTGGGCTCAGGACACGGTCAGCTCATTTGGCTCTAGCTACAGTTTCAGGATTCTCTATCAAAGCTACTGCTGCCCAGCCTGGCAGGGCACCCTAGGCACAGCCAGCCTCACTCCTTAACCAGAGACCCCAATCCCATCACTCATTTCTAAGGTAGGAAGATCCAACTCCACATTTTAGGAAGATGTTCAATAACAATGTGGATGATGGGGTCACAAAAAAGGTTCCTCCCCAAGTGTTTGCTAACTCTTAACAAACCAACAAACAAGCTGTCAATTAGACTTTACTGCCTTCTTAACATACTAACTAATGAGGTGTACATTGTATTTAATCCTTTTGGAAGCTCCCAAACTGCAAATTTTAATTTAGACAAAGGACCTCTTTTCCCTGCCTCAAGGTGTGTTTTCTCTCCTCCAGCTTAAGAGATTTGGGGTCCTTCTGCTGCATGAATATAGAGTCTGAATAAGGCCAGTGTAACAGAGTTCATTTTGGAGGGATTCAAATGTGCCAGTGATCAAATCTCCTTAAACATAATCAAAACCAACAGATGGCAAATTTTGGTATGGGCACATATTAGGCCCATATTCCCAATGCTGATTTCATAAAACAGGTCTACTATATTTGCAAAAAAAAGGGAGGGAATGTCTATTAAAGGTTCCTTAAGGGAGATTCATGCTATCGAGTTCGGGAAGAGACGAGAATATTGTCTTTTTCCTTCTTTGTGTTTTCTTGCTCTTTTTCCCTTCTAGAAATCCATTGAGAAGGCTATTTAAACCCAGGGAGAAGGAAAAGCAACTCAGCAAACCTTAAGTTTTTCTTTTCCTCTGCGTTTGCCTTGCTTGCATGAGAAAGCAGAGGCTCGTCATCCCAACTGAGGCTAGTACTGACTGTGAGTCCAGCCTGTGGCATGAGGACACCAGCATTCTAGTGGCCTGCTTTGCTGAACACTACCAACAGATATACAGCGCGTTTCCATCACTGCACTCACACATCCACGCTAGGGCAAAGCTAATAAGCCCATCGTAATTTTTTATTTTTGGAAAATACTTCTTTGATGCAGCTGTGGTTTTCTATAATCTGAAATAGTCACCTTTTGATTCCATGACCTACAAAATTAGTCATCATTGCCTGAATAAATGAAAAAGTATTTTAAATCAACACAGGTAAGAATCTAGCCTAAATTGAGAGCAACCCCCAACCAAATTCCAGAAAACCCACCTTTTCAAAATGCCACTAAAAAGGAAAAAAAAACTTTGATGTTAGAAATTCTTTAAGAGAATATTCACATAAAAAAGAGAAAATATTCACTTATGTGTTTGGTAGTTTCATAAAGTTGAATTTGTGTGGCATCGGTAATGCATGTTTGATTGTATATATTTCTTCTCTAAACTTTCCACCACCCTTCTTAGGTCAGTGAGACTTTATTCAAAAGTGTTCTTTCTATTTTTGTTTCATTTTCATAAGACAATTTTCCAAAGTTTACAAACCTTCTCCCCATCACCACTGTAATTGCAACATTTTGGATGTGTTTGCAGGCTGACATCAAAAAATTAAAATTTTCCAAAAAATTATTTCCAAAGTATTCCAAAAAATTAAAATTTAGGGCTGCCACTCCACGGTTTTATAAAACACTTAAAAATAACAGCAAGAAGACCAGGCACTTGGACTGTAAGCTATCACCCTGCCCCTCATCAGTTTCAGTTTAACTAAACACACATTAGGTACTTATATACTGTGTTCTGTGTGTGAATTACTCCTTTACCTCAATGTCTAAATATTTATAAATTCACTCCTTTGGCTAAGAATTGATGCCTGGTTTTAAATATTTTAAATAATTTAGTACAATTGAACCTTGTTATAAAACCCAGCTCTTCTGTGTATTTGACTACTTTCCAGGTCAGATTGAGCCCCGAACACCAATCCATGTAGAAGTAATCCTTTAGGGAGAACTAACATCCTCCCTAACGGATACTAATGTCAGAAGGGAATGAATGTTATTTATTGGAATATATATGTATATGTATATATATATGCACCCGTGTGTGTGTACATATATACATTTGGAGAGAAAGAGAGCGAATAGACAGACAGACAGATGTGGAAGGAGGGAGAGAGGTTCTATTTTTTTCCCTTTAGGAAATCATTTTTCCTCTGGCCATGGGCAATTTCCATAATCTGGAGTCTACTTATCCCATTTTCTACTACCAAGGCCCCCAATGTTCAAAACTTATTTGCCAAACATGGAAAAGACAATAAAACATACCAACTTGAGAATGTTCAGGACTAAAACCTAAAGCATGCTTTAGAATGGCTGCCAGGTCAAATTGCTTTTTCAAGATTCACTGACCTGCACTCTGGCTTCAGTCAAATTCAGGCGTTCTGCAAGCTCCTTCCTGAGGGGGAAAATTGCAAATGTTCAGTATTTGGAGTTGTAGATAAAATGAAATACACAGATGTACATTATTTCTATCCCCCACCTCCTAGCGTAGTTTTCTGTAAAACAGTTGAGGCTTGCTTTAGGGAGGGTTTTCCCATGGACAACTTAGCTGTTAAAATAAGATAGAAAAAAAGAATATATGTGAAACTGCCTGGTAGTATTATTTGCATCTTTCAGTTTGTGGAACAGGAGAGAACCACCTGGTAATCTTTTCTTGGGAGGTCCCTCCATGAAAATAAATAAAACGCCAAAACACCTTTAAAGCACTATTTTGAACCAGAGTTATTTCTGTTTATTGTAAAAGAGAGAGGTGAATTTTTTTTTTTTTTTTGAGACAGAGTCTCACTCTGTTGCCTGGGCTAGAGTGCCGCGGCGTCAGCCTAGCTCACAGCAACCTCAAACTTCTCGGCTCAAGCGATCCTTCTGCCTCAGCCTCCTGAGTAGCTGGGACTGAAGGCACGCGCCACCACGCCCGGCTAATTTTCTCTATATATTTTTAGTTGGCCAATTAATTTCTTTCTATTTTTAGTCGAGACATGGTCTCACTCTCGCTCAGGCTGGTTTCAAACTCCTGAACTTGAGCAATCCTCCCGCCTCGGCCTCCCAGAGTGCTAGGATTACAGGCGTGAGCCACCGCGCCTGGTCAGAGGTGAACTTTCAAGGAGAGAACTCCAAGCCACTTTGGCCAAGCGCGCCCTAGAGAAATTATTTTTTCTACTCTTTGGCGGGCGAAGGCTGAATACAGCGAAGCCAGAAAGAGCATCCCGAAACTCCACACCGACCTGTCCTAGTTCCCCATTCCAGCCGGGCCAGAATAGGCCGGTCCCTTCCTATACTACAGGGATCACGATCATAAGGGCTCCAGGGCAGGCTAGCAAAGGGAAAGGGATTGCTGGCTTCGGAAACCTCCAAAGGTTTGAGCCTCCTGGCTCAAACCTCCGCCGCCTGGTTGTAAAAGCGCGCTCCACGTGGCAGTACCGTTACTAGGGTGAGGCAAGGGAGGTGCTCGCCTAGCGCGCAAAATTTAAAGGGAGCTAAGAAACTTAACAATCAAGAAAAATAATATTTTAATGCAATATTCAAAAATATCAAAATTAATGCAAAAATGCATGATGAACAAATTACCAAAGTTTTAAATAAAAGCAGGATCCGACCCTGCCGCAGTAGCTAACATCCTAGTCTAGCCCCTACCTTCCAGCACCGCCCCCCCACCTTCCAGCACCGCCCCGCCCCACCCCCCACCTTCCAAGCACCACCTTCCCCCCACCCCCACCCCCACCCCCACCCCCCCAGGCTAGGGCGGGCTTGGCGCCCTCGATCCTCGTGCGTGGCCTTTGGCTCCAAAATGGAGATGAAGGCGCCCGCGGGAAGAACCGAACCCAACTCCCCTCCCCCCAGCAAGCCACTTACAATGCAGTCTCGTCCGGATATTGAACGCGTTGGAAAAAGTTCTCCAGCTCCTGCAGCTGCAACTGGGTGTATGCGGTGCGGGCGCGACGCTGCCTCCTCTCTGGGCGCAGTGGCCCCCCAGCGGCTGGGCGATCCGGCTCCGCCTGCTGTTCCTCGGGCTCTTCACGGTCCAAGGGGCCGGAGCCCTCCGCGCCAGGGTTGTCTTCTGCTCCTGCCCCGTGCTCAGGTTCAGACCGTGTACCCTCATTTTCTCCCACCGAAATCATTGAGGCCACGGTAGGCATCTCATCTGGTAAGGGAGGAAACCAAAAGAGAGAGACCAGGGGGTTGGAGCCCCCGGCGCGCGGGCAGGAGGCGAGGGGCCGCTATGTTAGAGCAGCGGGGACGACCGCGCAGCTTCCCGTCCACTCGCGTCTCCCAGGGAAAGTTCTTCTCCTGGAGTTCGCATAAAACCCTGTCCCTATCCCGGCACTGACCTTCCTTGTCGGTGCCAACTCCCAGGGTGCGGCACCTGACCCCGTAGGGGCTGACTCCGTAATGGCACTCCATGCCCTAACTGTCGACGAAGCTGTGCGCTTCTGCGGACTCTGCGCTGGAGTCTGCGGCGACGGCTATCCCGGACTCCAACTAGAGCGGGAACAACCGCGAGGACGTGCGCTCTCCGGACGCTGGGACCTTTCTGGCGCAGTCTGCGACGTGCGCTCTTATATATGAGTACGGTGCGTACCCATATAGCGTACGCGGGCGCCCAAAACACGCCCTCTATGAGTATTCATTGTATGTCTAGTAGATGGGGGTGGGACCAGATCGGGACCAGGGCGTGTAAAAAAAATAGGGCGGGCGGGTGCGGGAGTGGTGCTGGCAATGGGAATACTGTGCGGGGAACGGTGGCTCCAATTTGCAGCTTAACTGCTCTCAACTCGTGCAGAGTCCTTGATTGAAGGATGGGGGTGTCCTGTAGTGTGAATGCCGATTTGGGGGCAGAGGGAGATGAGACCTCACATTATCTCCTGGAGGCCCTGGAGAAGTGTCTAGGCAGTGTTCCTCCGCCCAACCCTCTATGTTCCTCCGCCCAACCCTCTAATATTCCGCAACCTGAGCATGGCGCGATGTTCTTTGCTTCCCAAAAGAAAAGAGAGAGAGGGCTAGGGAAAATGCGGAGCACTCAGCAGCCCAAGTATGCTAAAGCGAAGTTGTGAGTCTGCCCTGCATTGGGCTCTGAGCATGATTCTCCCCTCTTAGAATGTAGGGACTAATGGATAGGACTGTCTGGGTCTGTATAGTTCCGCGCCCAAACTCCACCTGTAGATCGTGCTAGCAATACGGTGCAATGATTGGCTAGGAGGCTGTTTGCTCTGGGTTTTTAAAATCAGAGCCCACCGTGCAACCTGGGAGCAGGAGTTTGGGGCTGGGTTTGCAGAGTAGTCCAGGCGCTCAGATGCACGCTGCAAGGAACCCCACGTGCCTCTTGAGAATGCCCCAAGGACTTAAGATTTTTAGTAATGAACCCAGGTCAGAGTGCAAATATAGAAATTTGCCAAGTGCTTAGTGTATCCAAGAATGCTTATGCTACAGGGTCCCCCTCCTTTGCTTCGGAGCACTTGCAACGTTTGCTTCGCTTCTTACAGTAGCACGCTTTGCAGAAGCCCGCTCTGTAGACGCCAAAAGCGCACGGGCGCGCGCGCGCGCACTCCGGGGTCCCGGCGTGTCCTGTAGACCTGGGAGAGTTTCCGCGTTCCCCGCTACCACTTTCTTCTCCTCCCCCTCCCTTTTCTTAGAACTATTTTGCTGAGTTTTTGCTCCCTACTGTGTCAAATAAAAAAGACCCAGGATATGGTTTAAGTCCGTGGTTCTCCCTTCAAGAAGTGTTTGCAGGTGCTCCAGGACATGTTAATATCCTTAATATTATAAGAATAAATTCTAGTAGTGGGCCCTATGCTTGGCACCATACATGATTTAGCCTACCTTTTTTTTTTTTTTTTTTTTTTTTATACATAGTCTCAATGTTTTGCCCGAGATAGAGTGCGTTTGCGGCAGCCAAGCTCACACAAACCAAAAAAACCTGG
>CAUYRT010009164.1:0-18085 GCA_963574885.1 Lepilemur ruficaudatus | reverse complement strand
CTTGCAGCGCTTTATTTTTAACACTGTTCTTTTGGCACCTGTCCCAGTGTACCCCAACTTTTCCCACCACTATTTTCTGTTCCCAGAATGTTTTCGTCTCAACATGGACTGGTTCTCACCGCTCTGCCTCAGGGAGTTAACGAGTGCATCTCCTCCTTTGCCCTTTCCCATTTGCAGGTCAAGGCACCTTGGCTTGTTTGCAAGTCACAAGGTGTCTTGAGGCCGATCAACAAGAAACAATCCGTGTGAGAACAGGTGTTCCGAGAACTGCTTTGTTTAAACATGGCTGAGAGATGACGCGGTGTCCACTACAGACAGGGAGGAGCCCCACTCAGCTTTAGCTGCTGTTCGGTGCTGGGCAGTGATTTGCCCAAATGTGTCTTCACCGTGTGCTCTCACACAGGCTTCCCAGCATCGTGAAGTTCCTACCCAGGGCTCTTTGGAAACAATTATTTATGTACAGCCTGTGCTCGGACAGCCAACAGTAACAATAAAACCCTGCTGGGCACATTTAAGTATTAAGAAAGGTTATTTCCTCACTGCTCCCAAGGACAGAAACAAATTCCCCTGGGCCTAATAGTCTGTTATACATAACAGATAAAAATGTCCCACCTGCCTCTCATCACCCAGGAACAGAGCTCTGCTGGTCTGTTCCCTCGGCAGCTGCCCTGTTCCCTGAGTCAGCCCTGCTCCACCTCTTTGGTCTTCTGTCCACGGTTCCCTGATTCTCTCAGGCCCTTATCACAGTCTCACGGGGCCTCTTGTTGCAATGTCTTACCCAGTCTTCATACCCTGCCATCCTTTCCCCCTCACCCCTATACATCAAATATATCAGGAGGTCTACTCTGTGTCAGACACTGTGCTGAGTTTGGGGAACACAATGATGTATTCCCATGACCCCAGTGGTGGTCGCACCCCTCGGGAAGCCGGCCGGTTGATGGGGGAGACTGACCCTCAATTATATTAATAACTTACTTCAATAGGCCTCCCAGCAGAGCAGGTGCAGCGCTATGTACCCAGCATCCCGGCCACGGCCCTGCACCTTCTGCCTCCATGCTTTTGTTCCCTGGGTCTGGAAAGCCTCTGTCTGGCTCCCTTTACCTGGTGGCAGTCTTGCCACTCAGGGTCTGACTCAAAGCTGCCTTCCCTCCGAAACTCTCCTAATGCCTGCACTCCCAATGAGTCACTTATTTTTCGGTCCTCTTACTGCTGCTTTCTTGAACATCTGTTATAAGCTTAACGCAAATTATCTTGAAGTAGGTTCTGCATGTTTGTCTCAAGCTGGAGACTGTGAAGTTCTTGAGGGCAGGAATCACGTGTCCTCCATAACAAGCCCAAGCATTATAAATAGTTGGCATTTATTTTTTATTGCTTTAAGTCTAATGTTTCATAACCTAGAAAGTGTGAGGAAAGAACATTTGAATTCCAAGTGTCACTGGAGTCTAAATAGGATGGATAAATGTATTTGGCACACTGGAAGAATTGCCTTTTATGTTAATAATTTCTGTATCTGATAAATTATTGTGGAAAGAGCTGCACCTTCATTTTGGACAAAGCCCACTTTCTAACCAAAATGGATTTTCCCAGCTTCTAGCACATGGCTTTGTACATAATGAGCCTGTGGCTCTCCAATAATGCCTCCAGTTGAACAGCCAGAAATCCGTAATCAAATCAGTCTATTTTTCCTTCAAAGCAAAGTTGATGGAACAAATAAAAAGTTGCAGCACCAAATGAATCCCCAAGATTATTCTCTCAACTCCTTTTCATTCACCCCACCCTGAACTCTGAGCTTCTAGGAGATAGCAAAGCCTACACCTCTTGACAATTGCAATGTTTCCCAGAAATAATGCTGACCTCTGTCCGCCATGTCAATCATCTGTGGAGGAACAACAACAAAGAGTGGGGACTTGTTCTTTCAGTCTTCATCTTAAGCTTTAGAAGTTGCCCCTGTGTGTAAGCCATGCTCTTCTGATGGGGCTAATTGGTTGGTGAAATGAATCCCTTTATGAATTTACCCTCCTAAGAAGCTGAAGGAAAGTTAACATTTAAGGAACAGTGTTGTGTTGCAAAAGGAGTGGAGTTTGAAAAAGGATGCTATGTGGCTGGCAACACAAATATCTGGAACAAAGGAAGGAAAGTCGTGCATCTGCAATCTTGCTATATTCTGTAAATGTTTTTTGGCCAATAATGATCAATATCACCAAAAAAATTACTGTAAGCTGAAGCCACCGTTATTATAGCTCTCTCATTTTATAGATTAGAAAACTGAATCCCAAGGATTTAAAGTGATTTTTTTCCAAAGTCATTTAAATAGTTAATGACAAAGCCTAGACTTATCATCCAATGTCCAGATTTCATTGGTCGGTGTTGAATACATGCACTGTTGTGTAAAATTTCTTGTATTTCTTTTTCTTGCCTGATTGCACTGGCTAGAAACTCCGGTAACGATGTTGAAATGAAGTAACAAGAGCAGTCATTCTTGCTTTGTTCTCAGTCTTGTAGGGAATTCCTTCAGTCTTCCACCATTAAGTATGGTATTGCCTGTAGATTTTTAGTAGATTCTTTCATCAGATTAATAAAGTTCCCTGCTGTTTCAAGCTTATTCTTTATCATGATTGGCTGTTGGATTTTGTCAAATGCATCTGTTGAGATGATCATGTGATTGTCTTTTATTTCTATAATGTGGTATATTACATTAATTGATTTTTGCATGTTAAACCAACCTTGCATTCTTGAAATATATCTAACTTGGTGTCATTACATCATGTGTAATCCTTTTTATATGTTGTTGGGTTTGGTTTTCTATTGTTTTGGAGAGGGGTTTGTGCCCATATTGATTAGTCTGTAGTTTTCCTCGCAGTGTCTTTGTTTGGCTTTGGTATCAGGGTGATACTAGCTTTATGGATTGAGTGTGGAAATATTTCTTCCTCCTCTATTTTCTGGAAGAATTTGTGAAATATTGGTATTATTTCTTCTTTAAATGTTTGATATAATCCACCAATGAAATTGTGTGGGCCTGAGCTTTTCTTTGTGGGAAGATTTTTTTATTACAAGTTCAATTTCTTTATTTGTTGTATATATCGAGATTTTCTGTCTCATTTTTTTAGATATGTCTATTTCATCTAAGCTCTCTTATAATCTTTTGAACTTCTGACAAGTCGGTCATTATGTTTACTCTTTTATTTGTAATTTTGATCATCTATTTCTTCTCTTTTTTCTTTTTTGATCTAGCTAAAGTGTTGATTTTTTCAAAGAACTAACTTTTATTCAAAAACAACTAATTTGTTGTTCTTTTGTTTTTTATTTCATTCATTTCCACTCTGATAGCTATTGTATTCTTCCTTTTGCTCACTTAAGGCTTAAATTGCCCTTCTTTTTTTAAGATTGTTAAAGTGAAAGCTTAGATTATTGATTTGATGTCATTCCTTTTTCTTTCTAATATAGATATTTAAAGCTATGAGTTTCCCTATAACTGTTGCTTTAACCATACCCCATAAATTCTTGTTGGGTTTTTATCTTTATTCACCTCAAAATACTTTCTACTTTCCCTTGTAACTTCTTCTTTGACTCACGGTTTTTTAAAATGTGTGTTTTAATTTCTAAATAGTTGTGGAGCTCCAGAATTTCCTTTTGTTTTTGTTATTGATTTCCAATTTAGTTCTACTGTAATTAGAGAACATACTTGGTATAATTCAATCCTTTTAAATTTATTCTGGCTTGTTTTATGACCTAATATGTGCTCTACCCTAGAGCTGTTTTATGTGCACTTGAAAAGGATATGTATTCTGATTTTGTTTAGTGAAGTGTTCTATAGATGTCTGTTCAGCTTAGTTAGTTGATAATGTTGTTTAGGTCTTTTATATCCTCGCTGATTTTCTGTCTAATTGTGTTATCCATTACTGAGAGTCAAGTATTGAAGTATCTATCTACTGTTGTTGAGTTATTCATTTCTATCTTTAATTCTGTCCATTTTTGCTTCATATATTTTGAGATTTTATTGTTAGGTGCAAATATGTTTATAATTATAACATTTCTCCTGATGGATTTATATTTTTGTTGTTATAAAATGTCCCTTGTGTCTCTAGTAACATTTTTTTTTTAGTCCTAAAGTATATTTGGTCTGATATTAGTATAGTCACTCCAGTTCTCTTTTAGTTTTTGTTCGCATGCTATAACTTTTGAAATACTTTTACTTTCTACCTATTTGTGGTTTTGAATTGAAAGTGTGGCTCTTATTGTTGCATCCTATTTTTTATCCAGGCTTATAACTTTTGTATTTTGATTGGAATGTTTAATCCATTTACATTTAATATAATTATTTATATGATAGGATTTAGATTTTTCATTTTACTCTATGTTTTCTGTATGTCTTATGTCTTTTTTACTCCTTTGTTCTTCTATTATTGCTTTCTTTCATGTTATATATTTTTTTCTGTACCACTTAAATTCCTTTGTTGGTTTACTATATACTTTAAAATGATTTTCATAGTGGTTGCTCTAAAGATTACAGTTTGGTTCTTTACTTAAAATAATCTATTTTAGATTAATATTAATTTAATTTCAATAGTAAGTAGAAACTATTCTCCAATGTAGCTCCTTTCACCACCACCCCCTTTGTGCTTTCATTGTCATGCAAATTGTATCTTTATACTTATAAATAGCATCATAATTTTGAAATTATTATTTATACATTTCTCACTTAAATAAGCTACAGGAAGAAAAGAGTTTTAAAAATATGTTTGTATTTTTCATATTTATATATTTACCTATAGAATTATTTTTACCAGTGATCTTAATTTTGTTGTGTGGATCTAAGTTACTATCTAGTGCCCTTTGTTTTGATCCTGATGAACTCACTTTAGTACTTCTTGCAGGGCAAATCTGCTGGTGATGAATTCTCTGTCTTTATCTGAGAGTGTCTTAATTTTGCCTTCTTTTTTGCAAAACAGTTTTGTGGGATATAGAACTCTTGGTTGACAATTTTGTTTCTTTCAGCATTTTGAATATTCATTTTAATGCTTTCTGGCTTCCATGGTTTATGATAAGAAGGCAGTTGTTAATCTTATTAAAAATCACTTGTGTATGATGAGTCATTTTCTATTTCTGCTTTCAAGATTTCCTCTTTGTTTTTGACTTCCAACACTTTGACTAGGTTATAGCTAGATGTGGATCTCGGGAATGTATCATAATTGGAGTTTGTTAACCTTCCTGAATATACAGATTAAGGTTTTTATCAAATTTGGGAAGTTTTTGATCATTATTTCTTCAAATATATTTTGTACTTTTCCCTTTTCTCCTCCCTTTCTGAGACTCCCATACATGTATGTTGGTGTGTTTGATGGTTTCCCACAAGTCTTTGTGGCTCTCTTCATTTTCTTCCTTATTTTTCTTTCTGCTCTTCAGACTCCATGATTTTCTTTGAACTGTATTCAAGTTTACTGATTCTTCTGCCAGCTCAAATCTGCTATTGAGCCCCTCAAATGAATTTTTTATTTTAGTTGTTATTAATACTTAGTAATGAGAATTTAGTTGCTGCATTTGTACTTAGTTATTTAGTTCACTTGAGAAAGTAGCCATTATTATTTTCAACTCCAGCATTTATATTTGATTTTTTTTTTTATTTTATCTACCTATTTATTAAAATTCTCTATTTGGTGATACATAGTTGTCGTACTTACCTTTAAATTTTTATACATAGATTTCTTCATTTCTTTGGGCATATTTATAATAACTTATTTAAAGTCTTTATCTATTAAGTCCAACATGTGGGTCACCTCAAGATCATTTTTTATTAGTTGCTTTTTCCCTCTGTGTGATCCATACTTTCTCATTTCTTTAGATGTCTCATAATTTTTTGTTGAAAATTATAAATTTTAGATAATATATTACTACTATAACAAGTCTTGAATTAGATATTCCCCATTTCCTTTTTTCTTTTTTTAAGTCTTTGTAATTGAAAAATAAAACATATATACATAATACCACACAAAACAGATACATGGCTTAATGAATTATTATTTAGCAAACACACTTTAAGTACCAACCAGATCAAGAAATGCAACTTTACCAGCTACCCCAGTTCCAATCACAATTATCTCTCTCTCCTGAAAAGTAGCCACTATCTGGGCATTTATGATAATTACTCCTTTGCATTTATTTATGGTTTTATCATTCAAGTGTGTTTCCCTAAACATCGTACTGTATCTTTCTCATTTCTTTAATTTGGCATGTGTTTTGAGTTCCTTAATCTACAAATTTCCCCCTCCATTATTTTGTTTTTATTTTTTTTCTTTGGGTTTGTTTGGGTTTTTTGCCCAGCTGCTGCTTATTTTTATATTTTTAATTTTCCAGGACTACTTCTTTAGATTCTGTTCCCTGCAATATACAGCCACTGATTCCTCTGCTTTTTCTTTTTGATTCTTGCTTTTAAATTTTGCCTTCCATATCTGCAGATTCCACATCCATGGATTCAATGAACCACCACTCAAAAATATTTGGAAAAAACAAAACAAAAAATAATGTAAATTTTAAAAAATACAATATAACAACTATTTTCATAGCATTTACATTGTACAATTGACTTTTGAACATGAGGGGTAGGGATGCTGCCCCCTGCACAGTCAATAATCTACATATAACTTTTGACTCCCCAAAAACTTAACTACTAATAACCTACTTTTTACCAGAAGCCTTTCCAGTAACATAAACACTGATAAACACATATTCTGTATATTATATGTATTATATACTGTATTCTTAAAATAAGCTAAAGAAAAGAACGTGTTATTAAGGAAATCATAAAGAAGAGAAAATACATTTACAGTACTGTACTTATCAATACTGTAAGTTCATGTCATTTGTTTGTTTACAAGATAAATCGTCTGCCTGAAATGGTGGGGCAACCATAGCTACAGATCTCAATCTACAGGACTTATCAAGCAGTTCAACTGTTTCTTATAATGGTCGTGACGTTTCTCTGCTTCTTTCGAACACTTCCAGCATCACTAGTGGGACTTCACATGGGTCCCCTGGTGTTATTCAAGGTTTGCAATATTGCACTAAATATGATGAAAATATGCAAGAACTGTGAGAGATCACTTTTTACTGTGATATACAATTTACTGGAGAGATGAGTTGCTCACACAGAAATGATTAGCATCACATGACATTTTTATAATAGATTTGTGTATTTTTTATGGTAATAAATGATAAAATAGACTAGTATCTACATATATCATGACATATCTAACATTTTCTTGATTTTTTGACATTCCCAGGCTACACAGTTTGTGAGTTTTTTCAAACTGTTGAAAATGCCCCCTAAATTTTTCAGTATATTAATTGGAAAAAAAATCTGCATGTAAGTGGACCTGCACAGTTCAAACTTGTGTTGTTCAAGGGTCAATTGTAAGGGTAAGTCATCTAGAGATCATTTAAAGTACACAGGAGGATGTGTGTAGGTTACATGCAAATACTATACTATTTTATATGAGACCTGGGCATCCATAGGTTTTGGTATCTGCAGGAGTTCTGGAACCAGTACTCCACAAATACTGAGGGGCAACTGCATTTTTAAGCCTGGCTTCCTTGTATTCACCCTGGGATCATTATAGTTTACTGATTATCCAAGGATTAGTCAGAATATGTCCTTGAACACCTTAAGCCAATAAGCCTTCCACCTATTGCCAAGGGCATCTGTCTATGAAGGCAAGCTTCCAAATTTCAGGCAACTTACAAGTCAACCTTAGCTTTTACAACCTTAGCTTATACAGGGTCTCAAGTCAGCCACAGGTAAGTGACTGTCTTTCTAGGTGTGGAAATACCTTTGTCTTCCTAGGTATTTCCTGCACATGCACACGTCCCTGTGCATGCATGAAGTCTTCTAGATCCTCAGCAACATATCAGAACTTTTCAATATCCTGTATAGTCAACAAGTTCCCTGAGTCTTTATTTTAAATTTGGGACCAAGCTCTTGTTTTCTCCAACTGAAATCACAGCCTTAAATAGCTATGATGTTAACAATTTCAGGCAGTTGCCACTTTTTTCAATAACAGCCTGAGGATATGGTTTTTCCACAGAACAGAGCTCCCAGCCAGCTCAAATAGCACCAACACCCTGGGAATGGGACTTTGATAGGGAGCTGTGAGACCAGTAAAAATATTAACTATTCACTGGAGATGGTGATTTCAACAGAGCTCCAAAAGGGTTGTTGGTTGTGAGGCTGCCATCTGTTCATACCTACTATGCCATGGAGCTGGGGAGCAGG
Source organism: Lepilemur ruficaudatus (assembly GCA_963574885.1). NCBI lineage: Eukaryota > Metazoa > Chordata > Mammalia > Primates > Lepilemuridae > Lepilemur > Lepilemur ruficaudatus. The sequence continues at coordinate 9,819 of CAUYRT010009164.1, read as the reverse complement.
GAAATGGGAGTATTTCTCAGTTAAATCACCACAGACCCTATTGTTTGTTTTTTTATCTAAAATCAGTAGTTTTTCTTGAATGAATGATTTTTCTTTTGTTCTCTGTTTTTGGTTTCTTGAGTTCAGAAATAGTTGATTTGGGTAGTGTTGCCAATATATTAATTTAATTCCACTCTGCCATTCCAGAAGTCCCACCCACTATGTAAAGTTTCTTGCTTATTTATCATGAATAATGTTTGCTTATAAAGCTTTTATGTGCTGACACAAAAACTTGTACATGATTGTATATAACAGCATTATTCACAAGGACCAAAAAATAGAAACAAACCAACTGCTCATTAATTGATGAATGGACAAATTGGGGAATATATTCATACTATGAAATATTATTCAGCCATAAAAAATAATGAAGTACTGATACATGCTACAACATGCATGAACCTTGAAAATACACTAGAGCCAGGCATGGTGGCTCACACCTGTAGTCCCAGCTATGAGGGAGGCTGAGGTGAGAGGATCACTTGAGCCCAGGAGTTCAAGGTTGTGGTGATCTATAATCATGCCACTGCTGTCCAACCTGGGCGACAAAATGAGACCCCAATCTCTAAAAAAAAAGAAAAGAAAATATCATGCTAAGTGAAAGAAGTCAAATTCAAAAGGCCACAGATTGTATGATTCCATGTACATGAAGTGTCCAGAACAGGCAAAGGCATAGAGAAAAAGGTAGATTAGTAGTTTCCAGGGATTAGGGGTAGGACTAGAGAATGACTGCTAATGGGTATAGGATAATTTTGGAGGGTGATGAAAATGTTCTAAAATTAGACAGTAGTTATGGTTACACAATTCTATGAATATATTATTAAATTAAAACCACTGAAGTGCACTCTTTAAAAAGATGACTTTTATGGTACTATATGTGAGTTATGTCACAATATAGCTCTTTAGAAGTAATTCATGAGGTCTTTATAAGTGAAAAAAAATTTTTTAAGCAAACTATTTTAGGTCTAGAGTGATGATCAATTGAGTTACCCTCCTCATTTATTTATTCATTCATTCATCCATTTCATGAGATGATTCAAATACAGTGCCTAGCATAACAAAAACACTCAAGTAAGTATTGGCTATTATTATTAATCATTTTTAAAAAATTAATTTCCAATGTACCACTGTTTAACAAAATGAATGAAATAATGATTCTGCTTCTAAGAGCTCAAAAATCTTAAGAGTACACAGACTAAAGAAACCAAATAAAACTACAACAATGGGAAAAACGTGTAACAGAGAAGTATAAAAAAACACTATAGGGCTGCGCACGGTGGCTCACACCTGTAATCCTAGGACTTTGGGAGGCTGAGGCAGAGGATTACTTGAGGCCAGGAGTTCAAGACCAGCCTGGGCAAGAACAAGACCCCATCTCTACAAAAACTAGAAAAAATTAGCCAGGCATGATGTCACACCCCTGTAGTCCCAGCTACTCGGGAGGCTGAGGCAAGAGGATGGCTTGAGCCCAAGAGTTGGAGGTCTCAGTGAACTATGATGACACCACTACACTCTAGCCTGGGCCACAGAGGAAGACCTTGTCTTAAAAAAAAAAAAAATTATAGGAGTATAGATGGAAGAGTACTTCATTTAATCTGGGGAGAAAAAAAGGACATTTTCTGAAGAGAAATGACCTAAAAGAGGTTCTAGCACCTGGTGACCTGCTAAAATGAGTTGAGGTAAGAGTTTCGTGGGTGGAAAGTGGAGGAAGGAGAGTATTCCAAGCAAAAGACAGAGCGTGCGCAGAGACGAAGCATGAGAGGGTATGCGTGGCCCATGCGAGGAAATAGCAAAGATGATACTAGAAAAGTAGGAAGAGAGTTTAGACTTTCTGCGATAGATGAAGAGGATTCGTCAAAGGGTTCTAAGCAACAGAGTGCTGAAATAACTAGCAGGAGGAGATGCATTTGAGGGTGCAGGGCTAGTGATAGGCAGCCTGGTCCGGAGAATCAAGATGAAGCCTGAACCAGGGAAGGGGTAGAGCAGTAAGTGTAGAGAGAGAGAGAAGAAACCAACTGAAAATGTATATAGGAAGTAAAGTAAGAAAATGTGTTAATCAACTGGATTTGGACAGTTAAGAAAAATAAGTCCAGGATAAACAACTGGATTTCTGGCCTGGTTGACTGAGTAGATTTTGGATGCAATTCATCTCAATGTGGAATAAAAACAAATAAGCAAATTTGAGGGCAAAAGCATGTGTTCATTTGGGAGTCATGATGAGTTTTGGTACTTGTGGAACATCCAGGTAGAAATGTATAGTAGTTAATTAAAAGTTTAGGAGGGCGCTAAGGACTACAAATAGATTTGGGAGTGGCTAACATAGAGTTAGCAGTAGACGCCATTGAGTAGATAAGATTATCCAAGAAAAGAATGTAGAGTAAAAAGAAGATAAACTATAAAGTCTTTAGGAATAAAAGCATTTAAGGGCAAGTTAGGAACCTAAGAGGAAGAGGAACCCAAATGGGAGGCAGGCAGGATTCCCCAAGAAATAGGACGAAATGGGAACAGAACTGAAGTGTGGACGCTGGAAGACAAAGTTTCCATTGAAATTGCCTTCAACATTATGTAATCTCTTGAAGTCATGGGTTTTTTTTATCTATAGGGAGATATTAACAATAGCCAGGTGTTTAATAAATGGTAATAAAATGTCAAGTGCTGTTGGGACTGCAAACTAGTACAACCTCTATGGAAAGTAGCATGGAGATACCTCAAAGAACTAAAAGTAGACCTACCGTTTGATCCAGCAATCCCACTACTATCTACCCAAAGGGAAAAAAGACATTCTGTAAAAAAGACATCCACATTTGAATGTTTATGGCAGCACAATTCACAATTGCAAAGATGTGGAAACAACCCAAGTGCCCATCAATACATGAGTGGATTAATAAAATGTGATGTATGTATACCATGGAGTTCTACTCTGCCATAAAAAAAAATGGTGAACTAATACCTCTTGATTATCCTGGATGGAGTTGGAGACCACTCTTCTAAGTGAAGTATCATGAGACTGGAAAAAAAAAAACACCACATGTACTCACCATTAAATGGGAACTAATCAATCTACACTTATGTGCACATATAGAAATAACATTCATCGGAAAGCAAGCAGGTCGGAGGGGGAAAGAAGGGGTGGGTAAATTCACACCTAACATGTACAATGCACACTATCTGGGGGATGGGCACATCTATAACTTTGACTCAAACAGTGCAAAACAACTTACATAACCAAAACATTTGTACCCCCATAATATTCTGAAATAAAAATATATAAATAAATAAATAATAAAAATAATAAATGTCAAGTGTTATCATAAAGGAGTAGTAACTCAAGAGGCACCTGCCAAAGTAAACAGCTTTAATGAAGGTAATTCTTGTATAAGGACTACAAACACATGAGGTTGCTGAGAAGAAAGCTGTACTCAGTTTTACCAAAGCAGATTGACGAATAAAACACCCTGTGTTGGCTTCCCTGTAACTAGTAACTGAGAACTGTCACCTACTAAGTACCATCTTCCACATCGAAGCCTCTCAGCTTAAGTCATGGATGTTTATGAGAATGATTTGGTAAAAGGATCATGACCAAGGCCACATACTTCCATTTTCGAAATAGATCAAAATTGGAGTAACCTCCTGAGGCCATTAAATGTTTCCTCTGGGTCCTATGGAATAACCTTATGTTTTAATACTTTTATAAGTCAGAGTCAAGACAAAGTGAAAAAGAACAAAAATGAGGGCACAGAAGGATCAGCCACATGGCCCATGCCCTCCAGAGATTCCCCCACTAGACTCAGGGATCTGGAATCTTGAAACATTTCTTTCTGGCAGCAGAGGGGGGAATCCCAACCATCTGAAGTTATATTTTTAGTAATATGTTGCAAACTTAATCATTTTCTCTTTAGAGACATTGGTTTAAAACTTTGTGGCTTGAGAATTGCTGCGTTTTCTCTTCTTTGCCATGGCAACCTTGCTGATACACTGGGCCAAGCTGGTTTGTGTGGCTGCCTCACAGTCACCTAAGGCTGTCCCACTTTGGTTGCCCTTTGGGACATGACAATGAATGGGACTTACATGACAACAAGGCCAAAATCTCACCTCAGTTCTGATAAGCTAGGGAAAGTGAACTTAGCATAAGTAATTTAGGGAGAAAAGTGGAAAAAGATGAATATCATTTCATTGAGATGACATTGAAAAATAATTTAACATGAGTGAGCTAATGTTTTTGAATACGCACACTCCCTTTCTTTTGAGCATATCAACTTTCTTTTGAGATAAAGAGAAAGTAATCAATGCACTATTTTGGTGTTTCTTTAATGAGCATTTCTGCATCAGGGGCGCATGTACATACTGTACCCTCTATATTGATAGCTGTGGCTCTGCTCTCTAAGTGGACAAGATAAAAATGTTCATTTCCTTATATTTAGTATGTTATTTATGTATGCATTGTTTTATCAAGAATGACTCACCAAAGAATTATTCAATTCCTTTTGAATGATTTTTCACTTTGAAATTTGGGAATTATGGCTTATTTCATAACAAGTGAAGGATTGTTGCAATGATGCCTCATTTCCCCCATCTCAGCCAGCAGAGACTCATTTTTCAAAAATATCGGACTTACACTTCTACTTTTGAATATACTCCATTTACGAAATAGCCACCCCCGTTGCTGCCCTGATAACCATTTGAAATAGCGTCATCATTTATGTTGGCAGTATCATTGCTCTGGGTCAGGTTGCAAAATAGCCAAAGAAACACATTTGTCATCAACTCTCAAGTTCTAAGAGGAAGTGAACCTTAGGTTGTAAAGCTTCAAGCTAGGGCTCTCTTTTAAAAAAAAAAAAACTTAAAAAGAAAATGAATTTTCCAGTTTGTTTGTTGGCTGGCATTCTTGGCGTGGGTGAGTATTATAAAGTAACACTGTAAATCACCATAATAGCACATAACACAAGAAAAATATTTTCTTGACCTGGCAGAAGTATTTATGTGTTTGATAATTACTGGAAAGATCTATAGGGCACATTTCTAGAAGTTTCTCTTTTGTAATAGTAAAATACATTTTACTATTTATATAAGGCATTTACTTTTTTTTTTGAGACAGAGTCTCACTCTGTTGCCCGGGCTGTAGAGTGCCATGGCATCAGCCTAGCTCACAGCAACCTCAAACTCCTGGGCTCAAGCGATCCTCCTGCCTCAGCCTCCCAAGTAGCTGGGACTACAGGCATGAGCCACCATGCCCAGCTAATTTTTTCTGTATATTTTTATTGGCCAATTGATTTCTTTCTATTTTTTTAGTAGAGACGGGAGTCTCGGTCTTGCTCAGGCTGGTCTCGAACTCCTGAGCTCAAACGATCCGCCCACCTCGGCTTCCCAGAGTGCTAGGATTACAGGCGTGAGCCACTGCGCCCGGCCCCAAGAGATTTACTTTTGATGTTATATTCTAGATTTGTTTTAATTTGGTTCCTACCTCAGTGGAATTGCAGAAAGTGGTTGCTAGTCACATTCTCGGGGTTTGGTGCTACTGAGACTTTTTTGGCTACTATATTTAAGTAATTCTGTGCAAGCTTTAAGAATAGATACAATCTTATACAGTGCCACTAAGAGGACATTTGAAATATAAGGAATATCCTTAGTACCTGAACATGGATGTACATGGATGTGATATGTAAATGTATTTTTTATCAACATTTTTCTAATTATTAATGCTAGTGAGCACCTTGTCATATGGTTGGTGACATGTAAAATTCATTTTCTTGTGAATTTATGTATTTATTTTTCTGTGATTACCTCCTTATGGCTTTCACCCATTTTTTATTATGTCAGTTGCATCATTTTTTATTCATTTTAAAGTCTACTTTAGATATTATATTATGGATGTGGACCCTTTTGGTGCACAGTGTTACAAATATTCTCCTCCTCAGTGACTATTTTTCTTAACATTGTCGACAGTGTCTTCAGCTAAACAAAAAGTTTTAAATTTTTATAAACTTCTATGTGTTAATCTTTATCTTTATGGCTTCTGGATTTAACCTTGTGCTTCTAAAGTCTTTCCCCACCATATTCTTCTGCATTTCTTTAGACTTTCTTTATTGCCTTCTATAAGGTTATATATTAATAGTTGTTTTTTTAATAGAATTCCAATAAATTTCTTTTTTTAATTTTTAAGTATATAAATTGAAATTATAAAATATAATTTTCTATATCAGAGCACTTCAAATTTTTTAAATATTATTTTTAATCTATATACGGAATCCATTTTTCCCCAAATGATGCACAAATAGTCAAACTCCATTATTAAATAGTTGATTTCTTCCCCACCCATTTGAACTGCCATCTTTGTAATACACTAAGTTAAAATGTATACTCAGTTCTCTTTTGGGAGCCTCTATTTTATTCCACTGATTTGTCCATTCCTAACACCACCCTTTTTCATCATTGTAGCTATAAATTGTAGTTGTGATCTGATAAAGGGCGTTCCTCCCCTTGTTTTTTACATACTTTCATTTCCTGACTGTTCTTAGACCCCATTTCTCACTCATCATCCACATTTAATTTTCATGTGGATTCTCAGATCTGTCTGTTCTTCTCAAGTACTAATGATACTTGACTCAGTCCTTATTGCAACCAGATTGACTGGTTTTCCTTCTCTACTTTTGCCCAATTTAGTTCATCCTCTAAACTCCTTTGCATGTGTACACGTGGACGTGGAGAGTGGCGTGATAAACAATGAGACGTGGAAGCGAGAAGGGGCGAGGTGAGGGGTGGGTGATGAGAAATCACTCAGTGGGTACAAGGTACATCACTCAGGGGTGGGTACACTAAAGTCCTGACTTGACCACTACACAGTCTACGCAGGTAACAAAATTGCACTCGTGCCCCATAAATTTATACCAAGAAAAGAAAAAAGATAAAAATCAAAAATAAACTTTGTTTATAAGGAAATCTTTGAGGGCTGGTGTGATTTTTGTAAGAGCTTAATTGAAATCGAAATGTAATATATATACCATACAATTCGTCCATTTCAAATATACAATTCAGTGGTTTTTAACATATTCACAGTTGTACAACTGCCACCACAACTAATTTTAGGACATTTATCACCCCAAAAAGAAACTTCATACCAGAGGTGGGGAGCCTGCAACCTTAAGGCCATATATGGTCTTCTAGGTCCTTATGTGCAGCCTTTTGACTGAATCGAAATTTTGCAGAACAAATCCTTTTATTTTTATTCATATATTGCGTTCATCTTTTGTGTTTTTATTTTATTTTTAAAATGAACATATTTAAAATACCAAACAAAATAAGTTTCAATGAAATAATCTTCCCAGATTTACTGCACAATTCAAACATTAGTAAGCTGTAAGGGCTAAATTGATGGCTGCTATGCTCATGATTTAGTTCTAACTTCCCCTGCCTGACTGGCGCCACTGCTGCATAAGGCTGGTTAGTGAGAGTTTATGGAAGTCAAGTACGCCAATCTTTTATCAGCTTTTGGCTACGGTGCACTGTGTTTCTGTCTGAAGTGAAATTTGTGAATAGTTGTACATCTCGACAGTATTTTTTAATTCTATCTGCTTAATAGTCCATCATGTCAAAGAAGATCAAGAGAAGGCTGAAGGAAGAAAATAGATTTTTAATGAGGATTGGGAATTGCAATATCACCTTGTTTCTGCTACAGATAAGATGATTTGCTTGATTTGTGATAGTACAATATCAACATTAAAGAAATTCAGTGCTCATCAGCATTGTAATACTGATAAGGACCACAAATATTTTAAAGGGACAGGGACAGATGGTTGTATTACAGAAATTAAAAGATCAAAAGCAAAAGCAAAAGCAAAGATAGTTCTTTCAAGCAGCAATAAGACCTGGAAATAATGCCACTGAAGCAACTTATAAAGTAGCTTATATACTTGGGGAAAAAGGAAGCCATTCAGTGACGTAGAAGTTGTGAAAGAATGCATTGTTGAAGCTGTAGGATGCTTAGATCCCAATAAGGTTTCAAAATACAAACAATTGTCTTGTTCAAGGAGAACCATAACTGATTGGCAGCATGAATTAGCCTTCAACTTAACAGAACAATTTTATGCAATATTTCAAAAAGCAAATATATATTATTCAAACTCTTTGAATGAATCAACTGATACTACTGACTCGGCACAGGTTTTATGCTTCATTCCAGTCATAACAGAAGATTTTCTTGGCTACGAAGAGTCACTCACTTTGGGCACTCCTGTGAACAGAACATGGGGAATAGATATCTTTAATAACTTTCAAGATGAATGTCTTGAAGTTGGACGGAATTTGGTAAATTTAGTGAGTATATGTACAGATGATGCACCTTCCATGACAGGAAAACATGAAGGGTTTATTGCACAGATAAAAAAAGTATTAACATCCAGATTCTCTTGTTTCTTTTCATTGTATCTTTTATCAGCAAAATCTCTGTGCTAAAGCTACTATTTTAAGTGACACTTTGAAACAAGTTATAGGTATGTTAACTATATCCATGCAAATTCAACACGGCATCATCAGTTTCATAACATGCTAAAGTTGAATGATAAGGTATTCAGTGTGGATTTCCTGGATCATTCTAAAGTGTGTTAGCTATTACAGGGATGGATGTTAGCCAAAATTTTATCTCTGCAAGAACAGATAGTTAAACTTTATGAAGAAAAGAATCAGCAATGTGAATTATTGAAAGAAGTTTTCTATAAGAATGCAACTTTTCTGTGTGATATCATGTCAAATCAAAACAACTTGAATATTTCTTTGCAAGGTAAAACTCAGTCTATGTACAATATGTGGCAAAAAAAAAAATCCAAGCATTTTGAAAAAAAGCTATCTTTTTTCAAAACACTTCTTCAAAAGGAAATTTCAGATGAACATTTTCCCCATTTAACAAAGGTCATTGATGAGCAGGATGGTATATGCAAATCATTTGAAGACTACACAGGTGTAATAGACATTGTAATTGGACAATACAATGAAAGGTTCACTGACTTTGAGAATCATGACATCAGACTCAAATTAGCATTTCACCCTCACATGTTGATATCAGTAAGGCCCCTAAGAACCACAGATGGAATTGATTGAGCTCTCAGTAGATGACATTTTAAAGTCATTGTTTGATGCTAAGAAAGATCCAATTGAAATATGGGAAAATGCAGAATACTCATGCCTTTGGCAACATGCCCGAAAAATGCTTTCTTGCTTTTCAACCGCTTATTGCTGCAAATCTACATTCTCCTACCTCACCCAAATCAAGACACCCTTAAGGTCACAAATGACTAATACTCATCTAGAGGATCAACTGAAACTGTGAACCTCCAGGCTGCCACCAAATATTCGAATGCTTTCCAACAAAAAGCAGGCACAACGAAGTCATTAAAAGTTTAGTTAACTTTAAAATCAACAAATAGTTTTCATTTTTTGAAATTATTAAGTACATAGTAGTTAGATTTTTACAAAATAATATACATTTTTAAGTATATCTAATTGAAATTTCTTGAATGTGGCCTTATTTGATGACAGCTAAATTAATGCCACCTTCCAACATGAAAATGTTTCCCTTTCCTGCTCTATACTCTTTAGAAATCACCCCCAATGCCACGTTCTTCCTGTCCCTTCCCCACCAAACTCTAGTCAACCACTAATGTATTCTCTGTCTTTATGGATTTGCCTATTCTGGAAATTTCATGTAAGTGGAATCATGTAATATGTGGTCTTTCATAACATGTGGCTTCTTTCACTTAGCATGATGTTTTCAATGTTCATCCATGTTGT
>CAUYRT010009163.1:0-15823 GCA_963574885.1 Lepilemur ruficaudatus | reverse complement strand
ACCCCCCAATTCCCCAGTGTTCGCTCCCACCCTTTGAGCACCATAGTGTTAATCAGTTAATACCAATTTGATGGTGAGTACAAGTGGAACCCATTCTTCGGGTCTTGTGTCACCTCACTTCAAATAATGGGCTCAAGCTTAATCCAGGATAATACAAGAGGTGCTAACTCACTGTCATTTCTTAGAATTGAGTAATATTCCATTGTGAACAAATACCAGATTTTAACAATCCACTCATGCATTGACGGGCACTTGGGTTGTTTCCATGACCTAGCAATAGTGAATTGTGCTGCCATAAACATTCAGGTGCAGATGTCTTTATAACAGTCTTTATACCCCCTTTATTTTTCACTGTAACACTTACTACATCAACATACTATATATTTTGCTTATTTTGTTTGCTGTCTGCTCTCTCTCCCAGAATGTAAACTCTATATTCCAGGCAAGAATTTCTTTTGTTTGGTTTATTCTTGTATCCTGAATACCTAGAACAGTTCCTGACTCATACTAGGTACTCAATAAATACTTGAATAAGTGAATATATAGAATTAAATACCCATTGTATTCATATTTTATATGTGCTGTTATAAATTTGCCGTGGATCTTAGATTTTGGATTTATGCATTTATATGTAATTTCCATTAGCATTTTGCCCTTGTTAATATGGAATCTGTTTTGTGATGTCCTAGAAAACCATGTGTTTTTTTCCTACATGTGTTCTTATTTGTTACCTTACCTCTTGTCTACAATGAGTCCTAGCAGTGATTTATAAATGTTGTGTTTTACATTTATGTCACTTGTGTGTAATTATATCTGTTATTTTTTATTATTTGTGAGAATAACAGAAGCATGAAATTATAGAAAGCCGTCTGGGCTGTGCTCTGCCTCCATGGGGTTTACTGTTCAACTTAACAGTTATGTTCCCAGAGTTCGTTTTTATGCTGGTTGTTTAGAATATCAGACGCAGTTTCCCATTATTGTGGTTAGGTTTTGCCGTGTTCCATGAATAACCTAGTTAACTTATTTAATGGCTTAACTAATTTAAAACCAATAGCACTATCATTCATTCATGCTTGAGTGAATTTCCCGCCCACACCGTGAACACGGGCGAGGCATCGTGCTAGGACTTGGAGATTCATGGTGCTGACTTGAGTGGCAGCAGTATTCATCCACTGGGTGTTCCCAGTCTACTCAGAGGGGAAAACACGAGTAGATGATTGTAAAATATACTCAGATGGAGGTGTCCACGAGACAGCTGGGTGTTGAGTCTAAAATCTGAGGGCTTGGTGATTCAGTTACTTTTGGGGTTTCTACATCAATCAGTGTTAGTTCACAGCCAGAGAGTAAGTGATACCTGGGGTGAGAGGAACAGCGAAGCAGTGAAGGGTTGCCCATGAGAGAGCATCACGAGGAGAGTTAGAGGGGCACAAGGAGACCCCGAGAGAGGACAGCGTTCTGGGAGTTGGGGAGGAGGGAGTGAGCACCACTGACAAGTGCACCTCCAAGATCTGTCAGCTAAGGACTGAAGAGTGTCTGTTGGGGCTGACAACTGAAAGGTCGTTTTTGACCTTGGTAAGAGTAGTTCCAGGGCTGATTTAACTGTGAAGTAAAGAAGAAGAGAAAGTGGGTAGCCTGCTGTTTTGAGAAGTTTGGATGAAAAGGCAAGAAATATTTTTTTCTAAGATATGTTTTGGCCTAAAACTTTTTTTTTTTTTTTTTTTTGGAGACAGAGTGTCTCTCTGTTGTCCTGGTTGGAGTGCAGTGACATCATCATAGCTCACTGCAGCCTCAAACTCCTAGGCTCAAGTGATCCTCCTGCCTCAGCCTCCTGAGTAGCTGGGACTGCAGGTGTGTGCCACCATGCCTAGCTAATTTTTCTATTTTTGGTGGAGACAGGGTCTCACTCTTGCTCAGGGTGATCTTGAACTCCTGGGCTCAAGCGATCCTCCTGCCTCAACCTTCCAGAGTGCAAGGATCATAGGCGTGAGCCACTGTACCCGGCCTCGTTTAAAACTTTGAAGTTTGGCAGTTCCTTCTTGAGTGGCTTTCTCATCCTCCATGCTCCTCCTTCCTCGTCAGCTCCCCTCGGGAACCCCGGTGTGGTCAAGGTTTAGCAATGTGTCGGCTATTGCTGACACATTTTGTCTCCCATCACTCATAGCTAGGAAATGGTGACTGTATTGCCAAAAATAGTTGAGTTTAAAGAGGAAAAAAATGTTAAATAAAGCTGATAATGCCTCATTTCTAGCTCTTGTTAACAACACAATTTTTAAAAGCACTTGTTTATTTTTTTATTGTAAAAAATTATTTGGTTTTATAAACTTCCAATAACATGTATTTTTGTCTGTTATTTTAGGGACGAGAAGGTGCAGAGATTGAACCCTGGGAAGATGCTGATTACCTTGTTTACAAAGTCACAGATAGATTTGGCTTTTTACAGTAAGTCACATAGATTGAAAGCTAACTTTTTAAATTATGTTTCAGTGGTATTGGCTTTATTTATTTTTAATAGAATTGCTACGCATAAGGTTCCAGGAGTAGTCCTACAATATGCTTTTTGGCACTGATTTCCTGGCATTTTTAATCTCTATGATTAAAATTTAAGTATATTTGAGAGTACAAATTTTGAATGTTCTTTGTATTTTAGTAAGAACATTAAATTCAGTAAATGAGTTGTATTAATAATTAAGAAGAATTAAATGCAAATGGATAATTTATATTTTTTAAAAATATATAAAACATTTTATTTTACATTAATGCATTTTAAAAATAATTAGCAGTTAGAACTTTAGTGTTATGCAGCATAAAAATGAGCATTGAGAAGAAATGCCATTGATCTTCCTTATTGTCGTAAATGTGTTCATGATAATGCTTCTCAAAATTAATTCCATTTATCCTGAGTCTGTTATAAAAGAGTTAAGAGAGGTCTATACCACTATAAAACAAAGCAATTAAAGTGATTTTGACTCTTAAAACATCCTGCAAATGATGTGAATCTGTCTATTCTGGTTCTGGCATTGTTTAATCAGATTCCCACAGGTTGGAGACTCTTATTCATCTCCATACTTTGTTCGGTTCCATACAGTTTAGGGATTAACGAACTTTTCATTCAAATGTACTCTTTTCTAGTTTCATTTATTACAAATAGAAGAAAAGCCAGGAATTTTTGTTTCATAATATATGATTAAATTTTGAAGAAAAAACATAATTTCTTGTGTAGCTCATAGCTACACAAGTAATTTATAGTACTCAAATCTTATTTTCTCCTGTTCAGTTTTTTTGGTTTTTTTTTTTTTTTGGTGCACTTAGAATTTATTTTATTTATCGTGTTTCTCTGAGAGTAAAGCGAGCATACAAACAGACAGCTGTAGGAGTTAGAGAATGAGTGCTCTTGTGGCTTTGCCGGTCTCTGGTCGTTTAACCATTTCATGCTTCATCTTTAAAACAGGAATCAATAACTTCTTTATATACCTTAAGTGTATTTGATGCTTTGAAGAAATAAAATGTAAGAATGCTTTATAAAGTTTTGGACAAATGTAAGGTGTTATTATTATATCTAATGACATTAGCATATCTGAAACATTCTTCTAAGTAGTTATAATCAGAACACTTTGAACTTCAGTATACTAACATCAGTATTTAACTATGATGAAAATACTGTTCGTAAATTAAACCCCTCACCTCCTCTTTTTTTTTTTTTTAAATCAAAGTTAGCTACAAATGTGACAGGAAGCGATTGCATATTTGTGTGGGTTGGTGTGCAGATCTGACATATGTGAAGGAAGTTTTGAAGGACAATTTGAGTATAAAGACTTAACGTCAGTGGGTCCGAACTTGCCTGCATGTTAGAATCAGCTGGGAAATTAAAAAAAAAAAACAAACTAGATTTCTGGCTCCTTTCCTAGATTTTGACTCAGAAGATAGGATGCAATTCAGCTTTTTTTGACTTAAGTGTTTCTGATGGGAGTGAACTACTGTAATAGATAATGTTTTTTTTAAATTATAAAATGGTTCAATACAGTATAAAATACATATGAAAATCTTGTGCATTCTATAAGAGTCTCTTGATTACCTAGATTTTCTTTTCTTGTTGCTTGAAACAACATGAGCCAATGAGCTGGGACTTAGAGGTTCTGGCCTAAGAGCCTAGCCTGTATTTGGCAGTCTAAAAATTGCAGACAGTTCTTTTGTGTTTGTTTTTTACTCTCTGTGCTAGGGTCCACTTGGCTCTAGTGGGAAAAAAGTCTGTCAATAACCTATCTTAATAATAGCTAATATTTATTGTGCATTTACCGTGTGCCAGGCTGTTCTAAGCTTTTACATAGAATAACTTGATTATTCCCCTCAAAGGCTCTTTGGCGTAGGTACTCTTTCTCTCTTCCTCTTTTTAGATGGTGAAACCGAAGCACAGAGCGGTCAGGTAACTTGCCTGTGTTATGTTGACAGTGCCAGCTCCAGGGTGCGGACCTTGGCAGTCTCACTGCAGAGCCTCTGTTTTGAACGGCTACAGTATACTAACCTGTTATGCTTTCTTGTGTTTTTAATAAGTGAAACGCAGGATAAGTGCTGTGAAATGCCTATGAAGAATGTTAAGGGGGGGAAAGAGTGCCTGAAGAGAAGGACACTGTTGGGAAGGATCACTGCTGCTGAGATGTGCGCCAAGATAGCTAAGCTCTCCACTTGTTTGACAATGAAGCGGATGGGTGCCAGTTCTCATGCGGTCGCACTAATGCTATTACGCCATGACATGGTCCTAAGCAGGCAGCACAAATTAAAACAATGAAGCATAGAGATGGGTGTTAGGGTAATGTTAGGCTCTATTACATTTCACCAAAATCAGTGATTTTTGTTACAGTGCCTAATTTAAGTAGAACGTTTTCTCCAGAGATTGTTGCTAGTGGCTTTTATTGCTTGTCACCGCAGACTGGAGTTTTTTGCACTGTTGAATAAAGTCATTTGGTGTAGGCGTTTAGATATTACTCCCTGTCACACCTTGATCAAAGGAGCATTTCTTTTACTGTCTTAGTTCTTTGTAATTTTTGATTGGTTCTGTAATGAAATTGGATTTTAGGTGTCAATGTCAATATAATAAAGTGGCAAAAAATAACTTTGTAGCCTTTGTTGCCTGATTTCATATCTAATTATAGTTTCAGAAACTTAAATTACCTATTATGATATGTGAAGGAGTGACAGTAATTAAAAAATACAGTATAGGACTAAGTTGGTTTTATAACATATTTCACAGTGAACATTAAAGCTGTTGCCACACCAGCCTGGCTGATGCTAGTACTCAGCAGTGGGGCGTCATCCCAGTCTGTGTGCCTGGGCTGGAGTCGCAGCTGGAGAGGGGAGAAAGAGAGCTGGTTAAGGAAAAAGCTGGAGAACTTCAAACATTTGAACTTTAAACAGTTTAATCAAAAATGCTCACTGCTGGTCTGCTCAACAGAGAATGCTTGGTATTTGAATAATGACGGATAATACTTTTAGGCCACAAGTTATTAATAGAAGAATTAGAAGGAAATTGTACCAAAATAGAGAAGATAAGATTAATACCAAGCTTCAGATTTTCAACTGCTAATCAAAATGTGTATATTTATAAAATTTAGCAGACTGACTGTAGTTTACTGTGACTGTATAAAATGATTATATATGAAAAGCCAGAATAAAGGTGTGTTTGTTCTTACGGAATATCTGTTTTGATTACAAGGGCTTGAGAACTCTTTCCACCAATCGTATAAATTTTGACTAGAGTAAATTTGGAGTTAGATAAAATTTACTTCAAAAACAGAAATAAAATTTAGTCAAATATTCAGCTAATTGATTTTAACAAGCTAAGTTTTAAGTTTCGAACTGAGAGTTTATGTCAAAGTTACCAGAAATACTCTGCCTGAGCTGTTTCCAAGTTTAATAGTAGATGAAAAACATATCCAGATGACTACGTTGTTGTTTTCACTTACTGCGTTTCTGAGATACAGGTCTTTGCTGTCAGCTTGGAGTTTTCTTAAAGCAGCCTTTAGATGCCCTTAAACCCATGTTCTCTAAAGCAGAGGTTGGCAAACATTTCCTGTCAAGAGCCAGATATTAAGTATTTTTGGCTTTGTGGGCCATATGGCCTTTGTCGCAGTTACTCAATGGTACCACTGTAACATGAGAACAACCACAGACAGTACATAAATGGATGAGTGTGGCCGTGTTCCATTTGAACTTCATTTGCAAAAACAGTCAGTGGGCCAGATTTGACTCCTGGGCCACAGCCTGCTGGCCTGAAGGAGCACTGTGCACTCACCCAGCTCATGATCTCCTCTCCTACTTGAAGGATGTTTAGGCGGCAGGTAAAGATGCATCCCTGCACGCAGGCGTGTCTTCCTCCTCCCATTCATACGGTCCATCAGCAACACCTGCTGAGCTCCTTCAGTGTGCCGGGGTGTGTATCCTGGACACCACACCGAGCTCTTGATCAGACAGCAGCAGCTTCTCCTTGGAAGACTGTGAAAATTAGCATATGCCACACAAGGATTTGAGGAGGAAAAGTTCTGTGGAGATTGGTGTGTGCACACAGCAGATTCTCTATGAAAGATTTTAGGCATCAAGGAATAATGCAAGAAAATCTGTGTAGGAAAACTGGACCACATTCTTGCTCTGTCATCCATCCATGAGGTCTGAAGACTTTTTGTTTTTAATCCTTAAAACTTTCTTTTCTTCTTGAGAATTGGTTTCCCATCCTCCATCCCTTTTCTTCATATACTCCTGCATGATCTGAAGTTGAACCTGCTGGATTAGATAGTGCTGAAAAGCTGAGTGACTAAGTGAAAATCTTACTGTAGTTTTATTATCTGGGAAATGCGGGCTTTGCACTGTCTCTCTAAGATAGATCTCCTTTGGCTGTTACACTTTTTTGTCAGTTCCGTTGCTGTGGGTTAGTGGTTCACCTAAGAACTTTTCAGAGTAGCAAAAGAATACCTTTGAAAGTACTGAACTCTTCAATATTAATCTATCATGCTGGCCGGGTGTGGTAGCTCACATCTGTAATCCTAGCACTCTGGGAGACCGAGGCAGGAGGATTGCTTAAGGTCAGGAGTTCAAAACCAGCCTGAGCAAGAGTGAGACCCCGTCTCTACTAAAAATAGAAACAAATTAATGGGCCAACTAAAAATATATAGAAAAAAAATAGCCGGGCATGGTGGCTCATGCCTACAGTGCCAGCTACTCGGGAGGCTGAGGCAGAAGGCTCGCTTGAGCCCAGGAGTTTGAGGTTGCTGTGAGCTAGGCTGACGCCACGGTACTCTAGCCCGGGCAACAAAGTGAGACTCTGTCCCAAAAAATAAATAAATAAATAAAATTAAATTAAAGAGCCATGTGTGGCTAGTGGCTACTGTATTGGATAATACAGATCTGGACATTGAAGATAGGGGGCGCTGTGGGTACAGAACAGCTGTTTTATATGGAATTCAATGGAATGGAAGCTTATGTAACTCTTGTGATAACAAATAAATATTAAGCATCATATGTGCCTACAGGTATATAATTTTTTAAAAGTCTGCTGTGATATCACTATTTCACATATACTGTTTTTCCTCTGCAGTGAGGAGGAGCTCCCATATCATAATGCAGCTGTGGAACGGGTAAGTCCAGCTCTTGACTTACTTACAGTTACTGGTCAGTAGCTTTTATTAGAGGACTAAAATTGACCACCTTTGTGATTTCGAGTGCCATATTATATGGAAATGATGCAGTCATTGTTGGAATTTAACCCTAATTATATCACTCTAAGAAAGTAACTAATGGTGAAATAATTTTAGGAGATTTTATGAGATTCTAATATATACTTGAAAGTAAGGAAGGCTAGTAGTTACCAGAAGACTTCATTCTAGACTGTCAGTTCCCAGTCTAGCCGTGCTTCAGAATATAGGGTCTTCTGAGAGCACTCTTCTGTCTGTGGAATCACCCAGGGGCAGGGGTGTGGACAGGGAATTTTTAAAAAGCCTCACAAGTGATCCTCATGCACTCTCTGGCTAATAAAATACCATTCTAGACCAGTAGCTCTTTGGAACATGAGATTTTATTTCATAAATTTCCCACAAACAACAATAAAAAAAACATTTTTTGTAGTCAAATAAGTATGTTAGCATTTTAGGGACTTACAGAAGTGTTACGTAGTAAACCTGTGAACATTTTTTTAACCTGTCCTCATTATTGTCATATGAAGTAGTGATTGAATGTTTTTATTTTATTTTATTGATTAATTAGTTTATTTTTGAGGCAGAGTCTCACTCTGTTGCCTGGGCTAGAGTGCTGTGGCGTCAGCTCACAGCAACCTCAAACTCCTGGGCTCAAGCAGTCCTTCTGCCTCAGCCTCCCGAGTGGCTGGGACTACAGGCATGCACCACCATGCCGGCTCATTTTTTTCTATATATTTTTAGTTGGCCAATTAATTTGTTTCTATTTTTAGTAGAGATGGGGTCTCGCTGTTGCTCAGGCTGGTTTCAAACTCCTGACCTTGAGCGATCCTCCCACCTCGGCCTCCCAGAGTGCTAGGATTACAGGTGTGAGCCACCGCGCCCGACCGTGATTCAATGTTTTAAGGTTATTCAGAATCTTCCCTCCTTCCCACCTTTTCTGTACCAAAAAATGAATTGTGGTATGAAAATGGGGCTATCGATTGGGGTTCTTGTTGGTTTGTGTATGTTTGATGGGGAGAGGGCTGAGTTTTAGATAATGAAGGTGAAATGGAAATTGGAATTTGAAAAATATTTTAGAAAATCTTTCTAAAAAAAGATCATAATTTTCTGAAAATCAGAACAATAGCAAAACCTTAAAATATAGACAAAATTGCTGTTTTATATATAGAGAGATCCCCCTGTAGGCACTTCCTGCAGTGGAATTCTCTTGTGACAGCCAGGTTTTCTCTCAACATCATAATCTAGATATTTTGACAAATGAATTTCTTTCTTTTAATAGCTACATTATTGAGTAGCAACTATGTAACAAGTATTGGATGAAGCACTGTATACAATAATGGGATTAAGTAAGATATAGTTTCTGCTATTGACAAGTTCATTGTCCAGTGACTAGAGGAAGGTCAGGTGAGACAGTAGGTGGGAGGTTATTGGTGGCTTTGGGGGTGTAGCATTAGTGAAACGAAATGGCAGTGCTGGTGGAGGGGAGGCAGGTGCTGCGTAGCCGAGAATGAGTGAGAAAGAAGTGGCGAATCATAGTGAGCAGTTTGTAAATTCTGTCTCTGTTGTACTTTGTATCCGTCTCCTTTGAGAGGGAGCATAAGGATTTGTCCTGCCCTCTGACCATCACCTTGCTTGTCCGGTTTCTTGACTTCACTAATCCTTGGGCCCCACTCTTGCTTCTTGCTCACTGGTACCACTGGAGCACACTCCTGTCTCTCTGTGTTCCCCTCTTCTCTCCCAGCTCAAAGTTTGTTGCAGGCCGATGTAATGACTCACATGTACCTTCAACTTCTTGCCTTTCTTGCTTCTTTTAGGCTAAACTACAACCCTAGTCAGAGCTTTCTTCCTGCCTCTCCAGTGCCTGCGCCTGCATGGCTAAGTGCACCTGCAAAAGGCACACACCCGTGCTGACCGGTTTTACTTGAAATTCATCATCGCAAACCTCAGCTGGGCCATTAATGCTGCCTGGAAATCCCACTATTGCCATACTCTCCCACTTGAAACCTCCAGCACCTCCCTCCCTGTCCTTTCTCCCATATTTTTGCTTATTTCTTATGAGAAAACAGAAACAATCAGAAGAGCGCATGCACGAGCTCCCCTGTCTTGCTCTGTGCCCGATTACTCTGAGTACGTACGTTGCTTATTCAGGGACATGACTAGCTGATCTTCCTTCTCTCTCCTGAATTCTTTCTCTTTTTACTTGATTGTTCCCATAAGAGTATACTCTATTATTATTCCCATAAAAAAATCTTTCGTTGACCCCGTTTTCTCTTTAGCTACTGCCCTGGTTTTGTTTCCCTTACAGCAAACCTCCTTGAAGAAGGTATCTCTATTTTTTCTTTCCTGTTCTCTCCCACTCTTCTTTCTTTCATTCCTTCCTATCTGATTTTCAACTCCCACCCCACTGCCAGTATCAGGGTCTGTAATTACGCTATAGGATTCCCTCAAGTAGTCAGTGCTCAGGCTTCTTCTTCGCCTACCAGGGTGTCTGACATTCCTGTCTCTTTCCTAACACGTTGTCTGTGCTTGGCCTTCAGAACACCATGCTCTCCTCCTGTTCTCCTTTCCACTGGCTGCTCCTTCTCAGTTTCTTCTGAGTGTTCCTTTTCTTTTCCTTCATCTTTGCACCCTGGGGTGCCTTGTGTCCCACACCTTTCCTGTCTGTACTTTCTTCCTTGGTGATGGATCTTTTGGCTTTAAATGATACTCTGTTAGTGACTTGGCTCCCTCAACCTCAGACTTGTATGAACACTTCACTGTCCAGACTTGGATGTTTGACTTGTATGTATACGTAGATTTCTAATAAATGAACGTCCAAGCGGAAGTTTCTGTTATTCTCTTCAAAGGTATTCCATTAACAAACTCCCTGTCTATTAAATGGGAGCTCCTCTCTTTTAGTTGCCCACACTAAAATCTTATGAGCTGTCTTTGGCTTTCCAACTTCATACCCCGTGTCTCGTCAGTCAGCAAATCCTTCAAGACGTACTTAGAATTGGAGGATGACTCTTGTCTCCACTTCTGCTGCCTGGCCCACCGTGGTCCCCCATGGAGCTTCCTGTCCTCCTGCTTCTGCCTCTGCCCCTTCCTCACAGTCTCTGTTCACCAAACAGCCCACACGCTCCTGTTAACATACGATCATGTCCCTCTCTGATCTGAATGTACCTAAGGATCCCCTGCCACTCACAGTAAAGGGAGAGTCCTTGGAACGGCCTGCACACCCTGAGAAACGGTCTGGTTTCTCATAGCTCTGATCTCTCCTCCTCCCGCCTTCTCTGGCTCACTGCAGGCTCCTTGGTGTCTCTTGGACATGTGGCCTTGTTCTTCTTTTGGGCCACATTCCTCTTTCAGGCCTGGCCCCCCGCTGCTTCCTCTCCTGGTGCATCCCCAATAGCTAGAAGGCTCAGTCCCTCATTTTCTTGAGGTATTTCCTCAAATGTCACCTTCAGAATAAGGCTGTCCCAGCCATCACATCTGAAATTGGAACCTACTCTCCCTCCAGTGCTAGTTATCGCCCTCCCAGCTTTATTTTTCTCTTTAGCACTTTATTACACATTACGGATTTTGATTATTTCTTAATTTTGTCTGTTTCTCCCTCTCGGGTGTAATCTATATGAGGGTTTTAAAAAACTCTGCTTTGTTCATTGCTGAATTCCTAGAACTTAGAACAGTGCTTAGCATACAGTACATGCTCAATAAGTGTGGACCGAATGAACGACCGAATGCATGTAATGACTCCTTTATGACACTAACGACTGGCAGAGATTGACCTTTCGAGTATTACAATGTCCTTTGTTTGAGAAATTAGGGAGAGAAGAGTTAGAAGGTATTTTTAACAAAAGTGAGCCACGTTTGACAAAATAAAAATCTGTCCACCCAATATTGACTTCTCTCTCTAATCCCCCCTCCCTTTTTGTAATTTCCTGATCCATTTAGGTGACTCAAGCAGTGAGAGTGAGGAAAAGAAGAAATATAAGCCACTAGGAGGATGCATGCTTGAGGAATGTCACTCGTTTGTTTTGAGAGACTTGCCTGTATAAAAAACACCTCTTACTCAGTGCAACTATGCTCATAATTAATTGGTTGTTTGCTCCGAAGAGTTTAATATAATGGAGAATCACTAAAAAGCGATCTATTCATACCTTTGCAATTTATTTTAAAATAAGACGTAATTTTATATTCATTTGTCAGTCTTCTACTGGGGCAGAGGCAGGGTTCTGAGGCTGCTGACTGAGGTTCCAGAAGTCCTTTCCTGCTTAAACTGCGCTCATACTGCCTGAATTGCCTTTTACGGTTTTGGTTTCTTTAAGATATTCAAAGCAGTGTAAGGCTAGAAACTCTTTAGTTTATCAGGATATCCTCCCAGATACTGTGGTTTGAGTTAAGGTCATGTATTCTGTGGTGACTGCCTTGTCCTAGTGGCCAACTCTACCATTTCCAGGAAACTAATACAAAATTTTATGCATGTTCTTTAATTGAATGAAATCAGTGAAAGTGATATCCGTGCTGGTCTTTGGTCGTGACAGAGCATGCTCCTGAAGCATGGACTCACCGCCATGGGGAGGACTTGTACACTGATGCATGGTCGCGTCATCGTGGCGTTAGTTCCAGCTTTGCCACTGTCTGATTTCACACGAGGCGGTTCTCAGTTTACAGTAGGGATGGTGGCGTGCAGTCCCTCACCAGAGGATCAGTGCTGGTGTTTACAGAGCGCTCTGGTGTCCGCTGAACAGGCACTTAAACAAATAAACAAACACACTTACAATCTCTACTCTGTAGAGAACAATATTAATAATGGATTATATTGTTTCTTTGAGCTTATTGATGCTTTTAATAAAGAGGAAAGAATATGTAAAACAATGGATTTTCATAGATTCAGCTATCCCTTCATGTAGTGCAGTATTTTGCATGGTGTATAGAATATTGGAGCCTATTTATATCTTTTAAAACTATGTCTTAATTTTATGTGGTTAGAAATCGAACTCAAGATACATGACTTTCCAGTGTCAAAGTGTTCTGTAAAAACTGACATGTTCCTTCAGTTCCAAAAGTACTTTTTGTCCTCTTCTGACCTCTGCTGGTGAGGTGGAGGCATGCGCGACACCCATCAGCTTGATCCTTCATTCACACGTCCTAATTGAGATGACAGGCCAACTGTAAGAGACAGGAAAAACCAAACTGTTTTTCCTACTCTCCCACTCAGCGCAGCACAGAATACTTGTTGTCATCAAGATGTGTGTGTGTGGAGGTGGGACATAAGAGAGAAGGAGAGGACTTAGTGGGTAGTGATGCTCTTAATTCATGTTGGGATAGACGGGTAGGAGCAGCATGTTTGGGAAAATAGTTTTGGATATGTTGAGTTTAAAGTATATATTGAGGCTGGGCACAGTGGCTCACACCTGTAATCCTAGCACTCTGGGAGGCCAAGGCAGGAGAATTGCTTGAGGGCAGGAGTTTGAGACCAGCCTATGCAAGAGCCAGAACCCGTCTCTACTAAAAATAGAAAAAATTAGCTGGCCATAGTGGTGCGCGCCTGTAGTCCCAGCTACTTGGGAGGCTGAGGCAGAAGGATTGCTTGAGCCCAGGAGTTTGAGGTTGCTGTGAGCTAGGCTGATGCCACTGCACTCTGCACTCTACCTGGGGCGACAGAGCAAGACTCTGTCTCAAAAAAAAAAAAAAAGTATCTATTGAATTTTTAGATGGGAATTCTAATATGCTGTTATATTCTAGTTTAGTCTTGGTGGTGTTGAGTCTGTGGCAAGATGATGTTCCTTAGCTTATTTTTCTAGGGCACTTAAGTTCACATTTGTCACATGCAAGTATATTTTCAGTTGCTTCTTCAGAATAGTTCTTAGAATAGTTAGCTTCAGCATGTTTGGTGAGAAAATATATTTTATCTGTGAATTATAGATTCATGAGTGAGGGAGAAAGACTTTCTCATGTGCATTCAAGTCTGTTATAGTTGAACTGACAGCATCATGGAGTTAACTTTTAAACTTGATTGAACTACTGGTATATAATTTCAAAATCTTATAGCCTTGGGAGCTTTTCCCAAGGTATGCCTTTTTTTTTTTTTTTTTGCTGTAGGGCAAAGGAAAGCATACTTAATGATCTTAAAATTTTGTATGTGTTTTATCTTTGCAGTGTGAGAATGTATAGCATTTAAAGTAATGTATATATATGATAAGCATTAAATTAGAATACAGAATTGTGTCTTTAATAAAATGGATGGCTACTTCCTAAAGTGATTCGTTGGTAATTCATAGTCATAAAAATGAAAGATAGCAAGAGACCTGCCAGATCTCAGCAGGGTTGTTCCTGGCAAACTGAATGTTATTGTACTCTTGGGTTGGCTTGAATTATTTGGTGTTTTTGCTGTTGGTGGAAAAAGGGATTATGCTTTGAAGAAGTCAAGGGAAGGAGTGCAGAAGAAAAAATACCAAATGGCAATTTAGATCAATCTTAATTTTTCACAGCTTGGCCTTCTCTAAAGTCACATTTAGCAGAAACATTAATTAGATTTCAGTACCCCACCGAGTTTTAAAATTAAACATATTTCTGGAACCATCTGCAACATTTTATCACTAATAATATAATGAAGAATATGCTCAGCCTTTTGAAAAATGGGAATTATAACAGAGTATCTTTTGTTCATGGGTGATCATCTTTTATTATGAAAAACCCATCAAAATTTTTAAAAAGTCAAGAAGTAATTAAAGAGTTTTAAGAATATGCCTAAAAATAAAATTCTATAAAAATATTCTCATTGGTGAGACTCCTTTCCTAAATTCAGGATTTTCTTTGGGATTTTATGCTTCTTTTAGATCTAAAAATATTGGTGGTAAGCTTATACGCCATCTGCTAACATAACGCCTGCCGGTTTGAGGCTGGATTGAAGACAGTCAGTGAGGAGCTGCTGTTTTCCCCCATGAACTGTGACTGCCTCGAGGGCAGGGGTCAGGGTGGAAGCAGGAGGCAGAAGATGAGGTGGCTTAGAGCGAGGTCCTGGAGCCAAGCTGCTGGCGCTGACCCCTCTTCCACACTTTGGTGAATGGGGATGAATCCCTCCATCCCTTTGTGCCTCTGTTGCCTTATTTCAAAACGGGGGTGATCACACCTACCTCATGGGGTTGCAGTGAGCATGCACCCTTGAGCGTAGAACGCGTCCTCAGAACTGTTGCCTTTCCTATGTAGTTTTCTGTTTCCGTCGCTTTTTATTCCTGTACTTACTACACTCGCAGGCCTGAGTACTTAGGAAAAAAAATCCCTCCTCTTGGAAACCAAAGAAATAAGGAGCAGGTGCTTCTGTCTCACCTTCCCCGTTCCCCAGCTTTGCCCCAGATCTCAGTTTAGTGCGACACACGGCCCCTGCTGCTCGGGCAGCCTCCCGATGCGGCCTCGTGTGAGTCCTTGGCATGGCCGTGGGCCCTACGCGTGTCAGATGCATGCGTTCCCATGCTGCCTAGAATGTTCTTTCCCACCCACAGTGCACTTGATAAAAACCCCCCAAATCTCTCAGTTCTTCATTTTGTTCTCATTTTCTCTGACATGCCAAGGTGGGTGTGACTTCCCCTTGCTCTGTGACCTTGCTGTCACCGGTCCTGTCTGTGTGCCAGCACCTGCCACGGTGCTGTGTGCCCATACCAGTTGCCCTCAGCACCAGTAAACTTTCCTTGCGGCAGCAACGGTTGCTGACTATTTTTGTATAATCTTCCTCTAGCATAGTGCTAATTATATGTTAATCTCTCCATAAATAGATTCCCACTTTAAAAAACTAACTCTGTCACTAAAAACATTAATATGCTAGAATTCAATAAAATACAAAAGAAGAGAATTGAATTTTTTTTTTTTTGAGACAGAGTCTCACTCTGTTGCCCGGGCTGTAGAGTGCCGTGGCATCAGCCTAGCTCACAGCAACCTCAAACTCCGGGGCTCAAGTGATCCTCCTGCCTCAGCCTCCCGAGTAGCTGGGACTACAGGCATGCGCCACCATGCCCGGCTAATTTTTTACATATATTCTTAGTTGGCCAATTAATTTCTTTCTATTTATAGTAGAGACGGGGTCTTGCTCTTGCTCAGGCTGGTCTCGAACTCCTGACCTTGAGCGATCCACCCGCCTCGGCCTCCCAGAGTGCTAGGATTACAGG
>CAUYRT010009161.1:0-12679 GCA_963574885.1 Lepilemur ruficaudatus | reverse complement strand
GAAGATGGTACTTTTATGGGGATCGCATTTATTCTGTAGATCACTTTAGGTAAAATTGACATTTTAACAATATTGATTCTACCAATCCATGAACAAGGTAGATTTTTCCATCTTTTTACATCTTCTACAATTTCTTTTTTTAGCGTTTCATAATTCTCCTTCTATAAGTCTTTCATATCTTTTGTTAAATTTATTCCTAGATATTTAATTTTTGGGGGGGGCTATAGTAAAGGGTATTACCTTCTTGATTTGAGTTTCAGCTTGACTGTTTTTGGCGTATATGAATGCCTCTGATTTGTGTACATTGATTTTATAACCTGAGACCTTATCAAATTCATTTGTCAAATCAAAAAACCCCATTTCTAAATGGGCAAAGGAGATGAACAGAAACTTTTCCAAAGAAGACAGAATAATGGCCAAAAAACATATAAAAAAGTTCATCATCTCTAATCATTAGAGAAATGCAAATCAAAACCACAATGAGATACTACCTAACCCCAGTGAGATTGGCCTCTATCAAAAAATCCCAAAACAACAAATGCTGGCGAGGATGTGGAGAGATAGGGACACTCTTAACTGCTGGTAGGACTGCAAATTGGTGCAACCTTCGTGGAAAAGAATTTGCAGATTCCTCAAAGAGCTAAAAATAGAATTACCATTTGATCCAGCAACAGCATTATTAGGCATCTACCCAGAAGAGCACAAGACATTCTATGATGAAGACATCTGCACCCAAATGTTTATGGCAGCACAATTCACTATTGCTAGGTCATGGAAACAACCCAAGTGCCCATCAATTCATGACTGGATTATTAAAATTTGGTATATGTTTACAATGGAATATTAGTCAATTTTAAGAAACGACAGTGAGCTAGCACTGCTTATATTATCCTGGATTAAGCTTGAGCCCATTATTCGAAGTGAGGTGACACAAGACCAGAAGAATGGGCCCTACTTGTACTCGTTATCAAACTGGTATTGACTGATTAACACTATGGTGCTCAAATGGTGGGAACAATCACCAGGGAATTGGGGGCTGGGGGGTAAATCCACGTCTCAGTGACGTGGTGGGCACTTTGGAGGGATGGGATATGCTTGAAAAGTAGTTGGGGAGCGGAATTAGGGGTCTCAATGGGGGAAAGGAATTCCTCAAAAACTGATTCATGTGATTAACTGTACACCTAGGTAAATTCACTGAAAAACATTTAATTGTACACTTAAAAAAAGAAAAGAAAAGAAAAAAAAAGAATGGCTTGTTGCAAACAGGGGTTGCTCCTTTTAGCTTGAGTCCTAGATGAAAAAAACACATGGTGTATTAGTAATTGACCTGGAACATAAGCACAAAACAAATGTTTATTGTTGTAAAACTGTGAAATTATGGAGATTGTTCCTGCTGAAGATTTACCAGTAAATTCCTATTTTCTCTGTTAAAAAAAAAAACCATGAGCATTGATTGTACACTCCAAATTTATAATAAATTTTCATCATAAAATTATATAATAGTAATAATTGACAATAATATAACTATCAAATATTTGGAGGAGGATTGGACAGTTTTGGGGTATATAAGTGACCTAAATTCCCATCTTTCATAGTTAGGAATGAATAGACAATACCCTAAAATGATAAATCAAAAATAGAGGTTCATCATATAGTTTATTGCTATGTAAGTAACCATTAGAAAACATAAAACTAGACATAGTGTAAAGAAATCCCTGTTGTGTAATGAGAACTGAGGTTTCCATGGTTAGAATTGAGGTTCGGTCTCTTGTACTATACGTTCTTCTGTACTATTACAATTTTTTTAGTCAGTTAAAAACATTGGCAATGTCACCAATTACCAGCCAGACATCCTCAAGCAAGTTACTTAAGGCTCAAAGTTCCAGTCCCCCACATATAAAAGGGAAAATAATAGCAGCCCTCTGGACATTGATGTGAGAATGTGTGTAAATTGCTGACCATAGTGCTTGTTACACAGTAAATACTCACTACATTGGGGCCACTATTATGACTATACTTTGAAAGTTGAAAGTTCTGATTCCTCTTTTAGGGCCCGTGTTTCCTCATGGTCCTCAACATTATTCTCAGGGAGTTAAGAGCTCTAGTTGAGGAGGTTTTATTGCATGATCATCATCAAATCAGGACTATGTCTAACTGAAAATGTTAATCATGAGCAGGTGAGTTTCTGCCAGGCACACAGTAGCCCTTAAATCAGACTATCTGGTGACCTACTCTGCCGAGAATTCTTGTCCCACCTCTTGTAAGGAACTCTGGGGATGTATGGGGCACGTTATTTATGATATGGTTGAGAGACGTGAAGCTTGACTTGGAAAATTGTCCATTATATATTATGTGAAAAAAAATTTATAGAACAATATGTATAGCCTGATTTCATTTTATTAAAAACAAATATAAAACCCCTATATGTGTGTGTATATGTACGTATTTTACATAAACATAAGAATTAAAGTCAAGAGAAGACTTAATTTTACATCACACATTTCTGTATAGCTAATTATTATAAGGACTGGGTAATATTTTTATTAGAAAGCACAATAGCCCACAGCATTCTTTTGGAAGGAAACATAGAAAAATGGCTGGGTCTGCATATATGTATTAGAGGAGGAAGTGTGGATGAGTGGCTAGTAGAAGTCTGCTTGGAGCTCTATTTCCTATTAAATATTTTTTGGTACTAGTTAAATACTAAGAACAATTTATAAAAAGAACTATTATTCATTTCAAGACTAAGTCCTTTGCTTTTTTATGTACAATTGGTAATTCACCTATTTGTTAAATTCACCAAGCAATGCAAAGACATTTCCTCCTGGAACTATTAGTGTGCATGTTGCCAATGAAAAGTCAGTGGAAACATTTACCATCATCTGACATGGTACTGCAGGGACCTGGTAAGAATACTTCTGCCTGGATTTATGGAAAGCTTTTTCTAGACTTTGAAAGGTTTTAATAACTATTATTTCTACATGCAGTCCCCAGAACTTTAGAGTTAGCTTCAGGGCAGTGTAAGATGATGTTCAAATAAAGGACACAGGAAGAAAAGAAAGTAAAGCAACAAGAGAAATGTAGTGAGCCAAAGTGTGGAGGCTGAGACCACAGAGCCATCTCTGCAAATCAAAAGGTCAGGGAGTTCTCTCAAAATCTAACAGGGCCACGAGAGAGAAAGAATCTGTCACTGTCTCCAGGATGCACTGATTTTTCCCATGCAGAACCCAGGGGTACTCCTTCTGCCAACAAGCATGCCAAATAGGAATGCCACACTGAATTTGGTGGCTTTGGGAAGGTGGATGGGAGTGAAAAAGAGGTGAGGAGAAGTTCCCTGGGAAAGAATAGTTGGGGAAGATGCCCACCTTTCTAAGGGTGGGGAGTAGATGAACCATTTAGAAGCTTCTGGATATAACCTAGGTTTTACAGTTACTATGTCATGATAATGTCCCTTGGCAGGGTCTCTTTACCATAATAGTTACCAAGCAAAAAAAGTATTAGTAAGGTACTAGCCATTCCGCAATGTATACATATATCAAAACATTATATATCATAGATATATATAATTTTTGTCCGTCAAATAAAATAAAGGGCTAGACATGCAATGAAATATTATAGAGCAATAAACATGAACAAGTTATTGGCATGTGAAACACGGATGAATTTCTAAAATGATACTGAAATTGTACCCGCAATATTTAACACAAGAAGCCAAATACAAAATTATATAAAGAATAATTTTATGTAAAGTTTAAAAATCTAGAAAGCTAAGCTGTAGTGTTTAGCAGTTCACACTTACGTGGGAAAAGTGTAAAGAAAAGTAAGAAAATTATTATTATAAAAGACAAAGTACCAGTTACCCATGGGAGGAGGGGGAAGGTTGTTTTGAGGATCAAGGAGTAGACTGGGGGGGCAGGGGGTGGGGATGACGGGGAGGGGGAAGAACAACAAAACATCCTACTAAGGTAAACAGGTGAAGTTTGTTTCCTCAAGAAAGAGGCACCATTTATGCATCAAAATGCACTTTAAAATAATAAGACTCACTTACTGGAAGTACCATAGTTCTTAGATTGCCTCCTTCTGAAAGGCTACAATGGTATTTTAAAAGGCACTGGTGCTGTTACTTGCTGCAATACCTCTCAAAATACTCAGTACTTCCAAATTTCGCGATCCTTTCATGAAAGTTTTGCCAACATAATGAAGAAAGGGGTCTGGCTGCAAGAAGGCAAGGATTCCTGTGGAATTTTTCATTTCTGGTCAATAATTTTCTTGGCTTAAGTTTTAAGCTTTTTGAGATAATTGCAGATTCACATGCAGTTGTAGGAAATAATATAGGAAGATCCCATGTACCCTCTACCCTGTTTCCCCCAATAGTAACATCTTGCAATTGCAGAATAGTATCATAACCAAGATTATTGGCTTGGATAATTCATATATAATTCTCTGTAGATTCATACAGGTTGTTATGTATATTAATAGTCTGTTTCTTTTTATTGCTATTATTTCCAAGGCATGGACATACCTCAGTTTGTTTAGTCATTCATCCCCTCAAATAGTGGTCCCCAACCTTTTCCGCACCAGGGACCGGTTTCATGGAAGATAATTTTTCCACGGAGTGGGGATGGGGGTGGGGGAGAGGTTTCAGGATGATTCAAGTGCATTACATTTATTGTACCCTTTATTTCTATTATTATTACATTGTAATATATAATGAAATAATTATACAACTCACCGTAACGCAGAATTGGCGGAAGCCCAGAGCTTGTTTCCCTGCAACTGACTCACTCTCTCTGATTTCTTGCATTGTTTTCTTTTATTAGCCCAGTCTGGAGGTGGGCTCTCAGGAGGTGCGGGTTATTATCAAATGATCAACAGGTGTCCTCAAAATGTCATCCACTATAGGAGCTTCCTCTTAGAAAGCCCACATGTGGGGGTGAACCACAATGCAGATTCAAGCTAATGGCATAATAATTACCCTTAGGTTACTCTAGGTCACTTTCTAAATCCTATCATGCCCAGGCTGGGGAATTTCCAGATTGATAAAGCAAGATTCTCCTTCCCCAGGTGTAGCAGTTGCTGGAATAGGATTAAGGGTGGGGCAACACCAAAATAGAATGCCAGCCCTTACCCTTCTTCCCAGGTGGAGCAATTGCTGGAAATAGCACCAGAGCAGGGAGCCCTAGTCCCACAGAAGAGCTGGAGATCCTATCTCCGTAACATTCATAGCTCACAGCACCCTCAAACTCCTGGGCTTAAGTGATCCTCCTGCCTCAGCCTCCCGAGTAGCTGGGTATGCAGGCATGAGCCACCAGTCATGACTAATTTTTCTATTTTTTTGTAGAGAAGTGGTCTCATTTTTGCTCAGGCTGGTCTCAAACTCCTGGGCTCAAGTAATCCTCCCACCTTGGCCTCCCAGAGTGCAAGGATTACAGGTGTGAGCCACCAAGCCTGGGCTTACGTTTAGGTTTTTATGTGAACGTAAGTTTCCATTTCTCTAAGATAAATGCCCAGGAGTAGAGTTGCTGGATCATATGGTAGTGGCACATTTAATTGTTAAAAAATACTGCTAAAACTGCTATTTTTCTCGACTGGCTATCCCATTTTTCATTCTAACCATCAGTGTATGAGTGCTCCAGTTTCTCCACAGCCGGGACAGCATTGATATTGTCGCTATTTTTTAATTTGAGCCATTCTGACAGTGTGTAGTGATAGCTATTGTGGTTTTATTGTATTTCTCTGATGGTTACTGACGGTGAACATCTTTCATGTGCTTATTTGCTACTGTATATCCTCTTTGTTGAAATGTCTGTTCATGTCTTTTGCTTATTTTCTAATTAGGTTTTTTGTTTTATTTTACTGTAGAGTTTGAGAGTTCTTCATACATTCTGGAGACTAGTCCTTTGACAGATATGTCGTTTGTGACTATTTTATCCTAATCTGTAGCTTGCCTCTTATTGTGTTCACAGGGTGTTTCACACAGCAAAAGTTTTTAATTTACATGAGATCTAATTTATTAATTTTTCCTTTTCTGGATTGCACTTTTGGTGTCAAGTCTAAGAACTCTTGACCTAACCACATATTCCAAAGATTTTCTCCTATTTTTCGAATTTCATAGCTTTACATTTCACATTTGAGTACATGAATCATATTGAGTTAAATTTTGTATAATGTATGAAATTCAGCTCAAAGCACTTTAAAAATTTAAAAAAATTTTTTTTTTGTAGAGATAGGGTCTTGCTATGTTGTCGAGGCTGGTCTCAAACTCCTAGTCTCAAGCAATCCTCCTCCCTCCACTTCCCAACACCTGTGCTGGGATTACAGGCATGAGCCACCATGCCCAGCCGTAGTACTTTTTTTCTTTTTGCCTGTGGATGTTCAGTTGCTCCAGCACCATTTGTTGAAAAGGCTATCTCTCCATCATTGAATTGTTTTTTTGTTGTGGTGGCAGCAATACTTATTATTTTATTTTTTTGTTGATACTTAATATTTGTACATATTTATCGGGTACATGTGATATTTTGACACATGCATGCAATGTGTAATGATCAAATTAGGATATTTAGGAAATCTATCACCTCGAATATTTATCATTTCTTTGTGTTGGGAACATTTCAAATCTTTTCTTCTAGCTATTTAGAATATTCAATATATTATTGTTAACTATGGTAACCCTACTGTGCTATCAAACACTAGAACTTACTCCTTCTATCTAACTGCATGTTTGCACTCATTAACTAACCTCTCTTTATCCCTCTGTCCCTCAGCACACCCATTTCCCAGCATCTGGTACCCGTCATTCTACTCTCTACCTCCATGAGATCAACTTTTTAAGCTCCCGAATGAATGAGAACACGCAATCTTTGTCTTTCTGTGCCTGGCTTATTTTGCTTAACATGATGACCTTCAGCTCTTTCCATGTTGCTGCAAATGACAGGATTTCATTCATTTTTATGGTGGAAGAGTATTTTTTTGTGTGTATATACCACATTTCCTTTATTCATTCATCTATTAATGGGCACTGAGGTTGATTCCGTATCTTAGCCATTGTGACTAGTGCTGCAATAACATGGGGACGCAAGCATCCTTTTGATATCCTGATTTTCTTTCCTTTGGATAAATGCCCAATAATGGGTTTGCTGGATCATATGGTAGTTCTATTTTTATTTTTTTATTTTTTCTTTTTTGAGACAGAGTCTCACTGTGTTGCCCGGGCTAGAGTGCCATGGCATCAGCCTAGCTCACAGCAACCTCAAACTCCTGGGCTCAAGAGATCCTCCTGCCTCAGCCTCCCGAGTAGCTGGGACTACTGGGATAATTTTTAAAAATATATATATATTTAGTTGTCCAGCTAATTTCTGTTTTTTTTTAGTAGAGACAGGGTCTCGCTTTTGCTTAGGCTGGTCTCGAACTCCTGAGCTCAAACGATCCTCCCGCCTCAGCCTCCCAGAGTGCTAGGACTACAGACGTGAGCCGCCGCACCCAGTCGGTAGTTCTGTTTTTAGTTTAAGAAAACTTCATACTGTTTTCCGTAATAGCTGTACTAATTTACATTTTTATTAAAAGTGTATAGGAATTCCTTTTTCTCCACATCCTTGTCAGCATTTGTTAGTATTATTATTATTTTTTTGTCTTTTTAATAATAGCTGTTCTAACTGGGATAAAATGGTATCTCACTGTGGTTTTGATTTGCATTTCCCTTTTGATTAGTGATATTGAGCATTTTGTTTTCAATGCCCATTGGCCATTTGAATGTCTTCTATGGAGAAATGTCTATTCAGGTCCTTTGCCCATTTAAAAAATCTGGTTATTTGTTTTATTACTATTGAGTTGTTTTGGTTCTTTATATATTTTGGATATATATATATTTTGGATATTAACCCTATCACATTATAGTTTGCAAATATTTTCTCCCATTCAACAGGTTGTCTTCTAACTTTGTTGATTTTTTTTCCCTTTGCTGTGCAGAAGCTTCTTAGTTTGATTAAAATTTCATTTGTTTATTTTTGTTTTTGTTGTCCATACTTCTGGGGTTGTATCCAAAAATACGTCACAAAGACCAATGTCATGAAGCTTTTCCCCTATGTTTTCTTTTAGCAGTTTTACAGTTTCAAGTCTTATTATGTTAAGTCTTTAATCCATTCTAGTTTGATTTTGTATAAAGTGTGAGATGAGGATCTAATTTCATTCTTCTGCATGTGGATATCCAGTTTTCCCAGCACCTGCTTTTGTTTTTGAGCATATCTTTTTGAATAACTTTTTAAATGATTTCTAAAGATATTATATATGCATAACTGTTAGGAACTTAACTACTGCAGAGGCCATTACTGGAATCATTAGAATTTGAAGTCCTCACACCGTAGGGACTAGGTTCCTACCAACACTATGGCCTCAGATGTCTTTGGGCATCAGAATCTGGAGCCTGCCTGTTGTAACCATCACAGTTCCTCCTCATTGCCTAAGAAGCTGAAGAATGGACATGGAAATAGGGCTGCAGAACCTCATGTCTCCTCCATACCCTTGATTTGTAAAATAATACAGCTGAAAAGGCATCTTCTCAAGTTGGGTGAGTGCCTCTGATTGGCACAATCTAATTGGCATTCTGAGCCGTAGCTGCAAAGGAATCTGAGGAACGTAGTTTTAGTTTTCTAACTTCATAGTTAATTTTTTTTTTTAAAGCATACTAGAAGGAGGGTGGAAAAAGGATGAGCAAGTGAACCATAATATAATATCCTCTAAATTTATAGGACTGAGGGGATGAAGGTGCCCTTTACTGAAATTAGAAACATAGGAAGAATTTTGAAAGGGCTGATAATAAATTCAGTATGTGAATCTGCAGTGTGACATATAATGGAGACGCCAATCCGGGATCAGGGATTTAGGGATGCAGATTTAGGTGGGGAGACCTCAGCATTTTAGATACAATCTAAAACCACACACGTGGCTGAGACTGACCAGGTTTAAGACACAATCTAGGAAAACAACATTACTGGCTGTTTTAGTCTTTATAAGAAAAGTTAGTTCTTGGGGAAAAGACTGGGTAATCAGTGCCTTATTTTCTGCCTAAAAGCCAAAGACAATTCTGTTAGAAAAGGTAAAATGACTTTTCCCAGAAAAGTGATGAGGCATGAATATAACTAATGGAAAAATACAGTGAGAGCTTCAGAGTGAAGCCTTTGTGAAGATAGGATATTACAATATAGTGATGCCATTAAAGATAATAGTTTTGCACCTGGTGCTTTCTATCTTAATTTAAATTTTTAAAAATCAAAATAAGATATGTACTAGGTATCAAGTTAAATGACACAGAGAGTTCAAATGAAAAGAAATGGTTTTCCCATCCCATGAATCAAAATGGTAGTGGCTTGAGCAATAAAGACATTTATTTATCATACCTACAAGTAGTTTGGAGGTAAGTAGTACAAGGTATCTGTTCAGGGGTCCAATGTCACTATCCCCAAGTGATCCATACCCCAAGGAGAAAGTTGTGACTTCACGGTCATGTGGATTTATTTTTCATATATTTCACCAATTGCTTGTAGTCCTTTTCCCCGAAACCTCCCTTCTGCAGGAAGCTCTTGCTCTTCTCTGGACCTGCTGCTTTCCAGG
Organism: Lepilemur ruficaudatus; assembly: GCA_963574885.1. Classification (NCBI taxonomy): domain Eukaryota; kingdom Metazoa; phylum Chordata; class Mammalia; order Primates; family Lepilemuridae; genus Lepilemur; species Lepilemur ruficaudatus. The sequence continues at coordinate 3,073 of CAUYRT010009161.1, read as the reverse complement.
CTTGGGGCATAACTGTTATCCTGGGGCTCCTCACTCAAGGCTGTTTTGGATTGGAGCCACTATTTTTCTTCAACTACACTTTCTTTCTCTCCTCCCACATTTTTAGTAGGAATATATCCTTAAACAATTTTTGAGGAAAGGCTAAATTTCCTAAGTCATTGCTTGTCTGAAAATGCCTTTATTCACTCTCGTCCTTAATTGAAATGAAGTCATTTTGTCCCTTCAGAATGCATTGCTCTGTAACTTCAGAGAGTTGTCATGGAAATCTAGCTAGAAACTATTATCAGTTAATTTCTGAGAAGCTTCCATCCAGAGAGCTGATTGGTATGCTGTGAATGTGTCTGTGGTTAGCTATATCTAAGGATCACAGCTGTTGCCTACTATTTTGTGTCTTATTGATAGCAACTTGGACTTATTAGTAACAAATGCTACTGTTACGATTTTTATTGTTATAGTTTTTTTTTTAATTTTTGAAATTTATTTATATTTTTACAGACAAGGTCTCACTCTGTCACCTAAGCTAGAATGCATTGGGACAATCATAGCTGCCGCAGTCTCCAAATCCTAGGCTCAAAGCAATGGTCCCATCTCAGCCTCCTGAGTAGCTGGGACTACAGGTGCATGCTACCATGCCTGGATAATTTTTTATTTTTTTATACAGATGGGGTCTTGCTGTGTTGCCCAGACTGATTTTGAACTCCTGGCCTCAAGCAATCCTCCCTCCTCAGCCTCCCAAAGTGCTGGGATTACAGGCACGAGCCACTGCTCCAGGCCACTGGTTTCTTTTTAACTTGATCTTGAGGTCTCTCTCAAGAGTAGCCATAAGGCAAGATAACCACATTCAAGGAGAGCCCTGACAGGGGAACGTTAGGTTGGGTCTATTGGGCAGGTGAGACACAACGAGGAGGTGAAACCACGATGCATGAAACACACATTACTTACAGGTCCCAGAGAGGTTAGGGGTGCTGACAGGAGGCAGATGAGAAGTCCAGAAGTTGGTTGCAGGAAGCTCAACCAGTTGTGGGGGGTGAAAGTGAGAGAGAAAAAGAAAGAATAATGGGCCCTATTCTTTGTTAGGGGCATCCTGGCTAAGGGCTGGAAAGCAGCAGCATTCCACTAAGCTCAACACAGATGATGGTTAAGTCCTATTTGCATAGTCTACAAACTCCTTTTATGTTCATTCAGTGAATCCTAAGAGGCTCTCCAGGTAGTCGAGGGGTGTAGGGGGAGAGGTGACCTCTGACATCTGGAAAGAAACTGGCAATACTTTAACTTTTTATAACTCTTCCTTGTTCTATAATTGATTTTTTTCCTTAACATCTGGTTTTTGTTTTATGGACGAAATATCTTCTCAAGCTTCTCTGACTTCTTAAGGGCTTCTCCTCCATAAGTTCTCTTTTATTTCCATAATTATCTGTTACATATGGGGTAAATACTTTGGATATTTTTTCTTTCATGCAGCTGTGTTTTTCTATATGTCTGGTGATTTGGGTGTTTATTAATATTTAAGAATGAAGAACTGAGTAGTTATGTCAGTCTGACTTTAGCTCTGTGTGTGTTTGTGTGTGTTTGTTTGTGTGTGCGTATGTGTGTGTGTGTAAAGGAGTTGTCAGTGAGAATGTTTTATTTTAAGATGAGCTTCCCCAGAAAGAGTCAGGAAAGTCCTCCGGTTTGGGGTGGGGATAAACTGCACCGCCTGTTTTTTGTTCACAGGATAGGTCCAGTTCGAGTCCTGGCTTGGCTTCCTAGTAGCTTTGTGCCTGGGGAAAGTAGTGACTATAAGGAAAAACTGTTTTACAGAGCAGAGGCTTCCTCTTTTACGTTCATATGTCTATCTAGTCAAGGCTAGATATGTCCTAATGTTCACCACTCCTTCCTTTGAATTTCCACTGTACTTGTTTGCAAAATTTACATATGCATTTCTATCTCCATCTACTCAGCTCATAAAGACCCTGAGGGCAGAAACCCTGTCTTGTTTATTTCTCTGTCTCATCAATTAGCATAAGGCTTGGCATGTAGAAGCTTGACAAATGTTTGCTGAATTAATAAATCTCAGTAAATACTAATTTCAAAGTCCTGAAAGTATGGAACTTGAGGGGCCTCAAACTTAAAATCCTTTAAGTTCGTTCTTACAACTGTAACTACAGTCTAGATGTCAAGTTGTGTTACTTCTATGGAAGAAGAAAAGGTTCATAATGATTAATGATGATGATGAAGTAATGAGATTAAAAATATGTTAACTAATATTTATTCATTCTGAGATATTCTCCAAAACTATCTCTAGGTTGGTCAAAACAATAACTCCAATGCAGTAGAGAAATATAATTTGATTTAATTACATTCTTTCTCTAGGGCGGACTGTGTTTATCTCACGAATAAAATGTATTTTGTTTATCTTATTTGCTTTTATAATTTTGATTTACTTTTGTTCCAACTGCTGACCATTAATCATCAGCAATTACACCAGGCAAGAATTAATCACTGAAAAATTATATACTGAGATTAGACCTAATACCAGGCAGAGTTAATAATAAAAGTATTTCCTCAGGCTTCAACTATGGGCTGAATTGTTACATTTTCCATAAAGTTGTGTGCTGTTCTGTTCTCTTTTCAGAGTGATTTATTACCCCAGCACAATTCTGTCTAATGACTCATGGTTTCCTAGAACTCTAGTGGTAATAGTGCTATCCCACCAGCTGGAGATGTCCTGGTCAAAACCTTCTGCCCATATTTTAATTCAATTCTAACCAGTTCTTTTTCCTCTTGTTCATTCGTGTTTAATCACATATTTGCATATTTCAATATTAGGCAAAACTAATTTAAGATGAAAAGAAATAAGAGACCAAGGATATTACTGTGGTGGACACCGGGTCATCTCTCAGCCATGTTAAAAACAAAGCAGTTCTCGGAACACCTGTTCTCACCCGGATTGTTTCTTGTTGATCGGCCTCAAGACACCTTGTGACTTGCAAACAAGCCAGGGTGCCTTGACCCGCAAACGGGAAAGGGCAAAGGAGGAGACGCAAACGTCAACTCCCTGAGGCAGAGCGGTGAGAACCAGTCCATGCTGAGA
>CAUYRT010009160.1:0-19031 GCA_963574885.1 Lepilemur ruficaudatus | reverse complement strand
CCAATCTACAGAGTTGTCTAGAGGCGGTGAACCATGAGATGCTTAGCCCGTTTGTTCCTGAATCTCAAAAGGTAATAGGAAAAGAAAAATAAATAAATAAATTTTTATCTCACTTCACATTCTTGATATTTTATATCTATACTTTTAAATTATCATTTTTACTGTATTATCTTTTGGTTTACCTATTTTTTCTAGTGAATGTCTATGAGAATAAAACATTTTATTCATTCACAGAAAGAGTTCAGTATCTACATCAAGTGTTTGTTACAGTGTCACCTACAGGGACCCTTTAAGGATGAAAAGTTCTTTCAAGGAACATTTAATTCTTTTTATTAGCCATGATTTATAAATACAATTTAAGCTACTACTTGTGGTAAGCATTTATTCTTCTCCGTAACTTCCATTCTGGTCAATATTAAAAATTTCTAAAAATATTTTTAATTTATCCTAAGAATTACCGTGTTTAAGTATCAATAAACAGATATATATCCAAAAACATTTGACACGTTTGCAATATGCTTTTCTTTTTTTGTTGTTGTTTGTTTTTTGGGGGAGGTTATTATTATTATTTTGAGATAGAGTCTCACTCTCTTGCCCAGGCTAGAGTGTCATGCATGGCGTCAGCCTAGCTCACAGCAACCTCAAACTCCTGGGCTCAAGCAATCCTTCTGTCTCAGCCTCTCGAGTAGCTGGGACTATAGGCATGCGCCACCATGCCCGGCTAATTTTATACATATTTTTAGTTGTCTGGCTAATTTCTTTCTATTTTTAGTAGAGATGAGGTCTCGCTCTTGCTCAGGCTGGTTTCAAACTCCTGACCTTGAGCGATCCTCCCGCCTCAGCCTCCCAGAGTGCTAGGATTACAGGCGTGAGCCATTGCGCCCTGCAATATGCTTTTCTAAATACGTCACCAGATCCCAGAAAGAAGATAGAAGTATAAATCACATTTGCTACTAAAATAAAGTCAATGTTATGTTTGTTTTTGTTACTGTTAAATTTGATTAGTTTGTTTCTCCCTAAGGTTTGTAATGATTTTCTCACTGTGGAGTCTGTCAATTTATAAGCTATTCTGCAGATATTAATTACTAACTTTACTGAATAGAGAAGACTGGAATTCTTTCTTATTGGTGCTGTTTGCATCTCAGAATTCAACACCACTGTTATGTGAGTACATAATTTTCTGTCTGATTGAAAATATCTGATTATCATCTACTCAAAGTAAAAATATAATTTTCTTAGACTTCATCATTATGTTTATTTATATGATCTGCACTAGTTCTAAATTCATCATTACAAAATAGATGAAATGTCAGGACATTTAAGAAAATAAAATAAAAAATCTTAGAAAAATAAGTTATAGAAGACAGCATTATGATATTCTAGATATATACGTAATAATTTATTTTTGGAAGACTGAATTAGTATTTCATTATCTTTTGGAAGGTGATCCAGTTAAGGTATTATTCATTAACACAAATCACTTAAAATTATTTAGTAGATCCCGACTTTTATGTAGAGCACACTCTTTGTTTATTGTCACTGAAAGAAAGAAATATACAATAGTAAACATATACACCCAATTTTCAAATTTTTCCTACCAAAATAAATTAGTCACAGATTTGTTTGTTTTTTAACTAATATTGACCTACATTCTATAAGAAAAGCAATTTAGAGCAAATGAACATTCTGTGCATAAATCACACTACTCAATAAACTTATTTATTATAGTATAGTATGATTTAAAAATATTATGTGGGTCTTATTTATTGGATATTATTCTACAGTTGAAAAAATATGAGTGAGACCTTTTTAAAACTTTTAGTTTAATCTTTTTAATTGCATTTCAGAAATTTATGAACCAAATATCTCTTTATTTTCATTACCTACAACTATAACTCCAAGGTTTAAGGGCATAGAATATACACCAATGCAGTGAAATTCACTCAAAAGGAGATGAATTAGTAAAATATCATGTATTGTCATTGCATTGACAAATTTACACTTGAGTCTTCCAAACTACAAAAGTTTAGATTCTAAGTCCTATTCAATACCCAACAGATCAATTAGCAGCTCTCTGTTATGCTATTCTGAGAGTGCATGAAATTGAAAGTAGATCCTAAATATTCTGTGCATATGGTGTTGTAGTATATAATTGTGAAGAACAGGTTGGATTAAAAAAACACCCATTATTGATTTAATTAACCTCATTATGGATGAGACTAAAATTTGCATATTTCAAGAAATAAAAAATAGGGTATTTTCAGCAAGCAATCAAAAATTTATATCTATTTCTTTTTAATTGGCTTCTTCCAGTTTCACAGCAAATTTAAAATTGTTTCTTATCTAAGTATTATTCTTAGAATTATTGGCACTTTGTCATAGTTACTTTAGTGACAATACAAGAAAACACTAATCTATTTATAATGTTCTTGTGAAATAGGAGAAAAAATGTTATCCAAATTGCCACTTTTAACTTTTAAATTTTTTTCTGATAAATTTTCTAACAGCACACATATGAATCTATTTCTGTAAAAAATTATTTAGAAATACATATCTTTTTTTCAGATTTTTCTATTTTGAGGATAAAATTTAAGTTCTTTAGAAATAATTATTCTAACACTTAGCATTTAATAATAACAAATTCCTTAAAATTACATGTATTTCTGGAATCCAATGTCAGCAAAATACTTAATCCACCAAGTGTAAAAACATTTATTTCATATAAGTGCCAATGTTCATTGATTGCATAAGCATCAGCACGGCAGTTCTAGTGCTCTGTTGGTGTCCACCATATTTTTGACTAAATACAAAACTTTCTGAATGCTAACTATTCATTTCTGCTTTTAAATGTTTAGGAAAATATCCATAATTGTGCATATATTTGGATAATATTTTATGAAAATTTGGTAATACTGAGTAGGTTTTGGATTTTTTCCATTTCACTGAATAGCGTTATGAATAAACTCAAGTATGCACTGACAGCTTGTGTCAAAAGTGTGTCCTTATTACTTCTTAAACTTGCTGAACCTGTTACAGCACGTGTTACAGAAGATGGGTCCGAGGACAAACCGAGTAGCACACGGAGAGTCAGAGAATCAAGATTTATTCTCCAGTGGGCTCAGAGGGGTCTCACCACCAAATGCCGAGCCCCATCTACTGGGTTTCTTCCACGTTTATTAGGTTGGGGTGGTCAGAGGGGTGGGGTCTGAGGTGGCTGATGCAATAGGTAAGCATGATTGCAGAAGCCAGGTAATAGGTTAGTATTAAGTTGATGAGGGTCTTCTTTATCAAACCCATAACAGATTTTTAATCTAGCCACACATTACAGTCAAAAAAATTCTGATATTCTGCATCATGCAAGTTAAATAATCATCTTAACCTTTATAAACCCAAGAATATCTCATTAAATAAAATGGCTGCAAATGTTTCCTGGGAGTATCTTGAAAAATGGGACCAACAAAAGTTCAGTCTATCATTTCAATGAATTGTGATGGATTCACACCATTTGTGTAAGTCTTGAAATCGAAAGCAAAATATGGCTTCCCCTAGGTCTTTCACAAATCTGAATTCTCAAATCTCCAAAATATTGTCTTTTTTAAAAAAGATTGCTCTGTTTTTTTACTAGTAATAGATTGAAGTATTCACTCATTCAGCATAAGGTTTTAGAATGCCTACTGTGTGCAGAAGGTGGATTACTGGGGCTATAGCTATAGCAAAAAAATAAAATCCAGATAAGAAAACTTCCTTCCACTACAGTAGCCAACAATTTTGATTCATAAATTAAGTGTATAGCAATGGTCTTCACATTTTGAGCACATGTTTGTATTTTGCTATAACAATCTCATCATAATACTAATGTCAATATGCTTTTTACATATTATAAATCTCCTGTTATATTTTGTGCAAAAATTGTACAAGTTGAAATTCAATTATTTTTTTCACTGTACATAAGACTATTTTTTTCTGTATTGAGTTATCTTAAAATTATTAATAGTATGCAACTGATAAAAATGGTAAATGCTATAAAATTTAGATAAATTTTTATTTAACAAACTGTATAATTTTATTAAAAATTTATCCTGCTCCCAATGTAGCTATTAATAAATATTATATGTTGATAGAATGAATTGAGTTTCAGCAGCAAGTTTTTCTTTTCTTTCATTTTTTTATTTTAGGTATCTTAGGTAACTGGAATTATGCAGCATTCACCCTTCTGCGACTGGCTTATTGCACTAAGACTAATGTCCTCCAGGTTTATCCAGGTTGTTGCAAATGGCAGGATTCCCTTTTTTTAAAGGCTGAATAATATTCTGTTGTATGTCTATACCACATTACCTTTATTTATTCATTTGTAAATGGATATTGGGTTATTTTAATAAATTAGCTATTTTGAATGGTGCTGTAGTAAACATGGGAGCGCAGATATCTTTTTGAGATTCTGATTTAAATCGTTCTGGAAGTATACCCAGAAGTGGTATTGCTGGATCATAGGGTAATTCTCTTTTTAACTTTTTGAGTAATTCCACACTGTTTCCCCTAGAGCAGCAGTCCCCAACCTTTCTGAACACCGGTTTCATGGAAGACCGTTTTCCCATGGCCCGGGGGTGGGGGGGGGCATCACCACCTAGGCTCTGCCTCAGTTCATCAGGCGTTGGATTCTGCAACCTGGATCCCTCACGTGTGCGGTTTGCAGTGGAGTTCGCGCTCCTTGAGGGTCTGCTGCAGCCGCTGATCCCATGGGGAAGGGCGGTGATGCCAGCCATGGGGAGCAGCTGTAGGCGCAGGTGGGGCTTCCCTTGCTGTCCCAACTGTCGCTCCTGCTGTGCTGCCCGGTTCCTGGCGGGCAGCGACAAGTGCCAGTGCCCACAGCCCATGAGTTGGGGACTGCAGTCCTAGAGGATGCACTAATTTGCATTCCCAACAATTTCCTTTTCTCTATATCCTAGCAAACACTTATCTTCTGTACTTTGACGATAGTCATACTAAGTGGCATAAAGTGATGTCTCATTATGGTTTTGATTTATATTTCCCTGGTGGTTAGTGATGTTGAGCATTGTTTCATACACCTGTTGGCCACTTGTATGTCTTTTTTGGATAATTTTCTATTCAAGTCCTGTGCTCATTTTTAAAATCAGGTTACTTGGTGTTTTGTTGTGGTGATGTTTTTTAAATTTATTTTATTTTTGTCATTGAGTAGTAGGAGCTCCTTATAAATTTTGGATATTAACTCCTTATCAGATATACAGTTTGCAAATATTTTACCCATTTTGTAGGTTGCATTTTTATTCTGTTGATTGTTTCCTTTATCACTCAGAAGCGTTTGAGTTTGGCACAGTCTCACTTTGTCTATTTTTGCTTTTGTTGCTTGTGCTTTCGGCGTCATATCCAAGAAATCATTGCCAAGACCAATGTCAAGAAGCTTTTTCCCTATGTTTCTTCTAGAAGTTTTGCAGTTTCAGGTCTTAACTTTAGCTTTTCATCCATTTTGAGTTTATTTTGGGGGGTTTAATGTAAGATATGAGGTCAATTTCAGTATTTTGCATGTGATTATCCAGTTTTCCCAGCACCATTTGTTGAAAGATTGCCTTTTCCATATTGTGTGTTCTTGGAACACTTGTCAAAGGTCAGTTGACTGTATACAAGTGAGTTTAACTCTGGACTCTCTATTCCATTTCATTGTTCTGTATATTTGTCTTTATGCCGGTACCATATTATATACTGTTTTGATTCTTGTAACTTTGTAATATATTTTGAAATTAGAGAATAGATAACTCCAGCTTTGTTCTTCTAACTTTATATTTCTTGGCATTTAATTTTTATGTTTCTCTCTCCATTAGTTCTGCTACTTTCTGGTTGAATTTTTGATGTTGAGTTTGGTAGAGTTTAATGTTGTTTTGACTCATATTTTTCAGTTTATTTTAAGGCAAAACAAATAAAAATGAAAGACTTCATTGTTCTTGTTGAAAATAAGGGAAGAGATTTCCTTCTTTTCTTTTTCTTAGAACATTTACTTTAGAAAACTTCTAAGTATGTTCTCCTGTCTCTGAAATGTATGTAAAACCTTTTGAAAATTAGATGCACTGTTTTTCAGCTTTATGACTCAGAAATGTCTTTCTCAAAACTTGGAAACCATCTTTTTGAAATGTAAGCAACAAGATAGGTAGCACTCCTATTTCCCAGTTTCTATGGGAAATTAAGACCCTATAATAACTTTGGTGGATGACTTGCTCCAATTTGCAAAACTACCTCCTGTTTAAAGGCATCAGAAGATTGTTTCTCCTGATGAAGAAGATTGGATGAAGCCAATTAGGTAATACAGGTGGTCTCCCCAATTACCATGATGAATTTAGGATGAACTCTGGATGACAAATGGTGCTGTCAAGTTCTCTTACTTGAAGACCAGTTATTGTTTATCATGAAAACATGTATGTAATAGATTATATTTGTTTTGCCTATAAAAGAGTGATATTTCTTTTTTTCTTTGCAATTGTCTGTAATGCACATCACATCCTGATTTAATGTTTACTCAATAACAAAAACGTCTTTCTTTACTACCTTTGTGTAGAGGATTTCTTGGTTGGGAGATTTTGTTTTTAATTGTATTTTCCCATCGTTATCCTGCTATTTATCTTATCTATTGTGCTAGTTTTAATGTATATGTGTTTATTCATATATGTGTGTATCTATGAATAAATTAATATATACATTAATATTTCCAGTTTTTATTTCTTATTTTATTTTGCTCATATTTTATCTTATACTTTTAAAAAACAGCCTAATTTTTAATTATTTGTCTTCCCTTTAAATAACTTTCCTCAGTGGAATATGCTATTTAGTATGTTGTATTTCCCTTAAAGTATTTGTGCTGTTTAGGTATTTAGTTTTGCTGTATGAGTTTGTGCCCCCCTGATGAAATCAGCTACTTTAGTAAAAGTAATGGACCTATGACAGGCTCTTGTTTCGATTTTGAAGAGGAGCAGGGGATTAGCCACAGAGTGGCAGGCCTCAGGCACTTGAGAACCAGTGTGATCACTCCTACTTGCTCCCACCCCAGGCCTCCCCTTTCCCCCAACACACAGGAGGCAAACGTTTCTGGTTTCAGTGAAACCTTCCAGTTCTTAGGGAGTAGCAGCATTTGCAGAAGCACTTTCCTAAGAGGAAAGGGAAAAGTGAAAGTTCAAGCAGTAAAAGCTCTGGCCAGTGGACATATTTTAAATAAACTCTGTACTCCACCAAAGTGTTTGCACTGCCCTGATATCCTGTGGACACCAATACCAGCTCTTGTTGCTAATTTCTGCAGCAAAGGCCAGGCAGTCATCACTCCAAAACAATGTGGGGGTAAACGCAAGAGCTGATATTTAAAAGATTTCCTCCAACCTAACCTCTCAAGGCTTTCTCTAGCTGCACTCTGATCTAGACTTGCGGCCACGCGTCTCCCACGGTAACCAGTCCTTCAGCACTGTCTGTATGTGTACTAGATTGCTTCATTCGTTTCATGAATCTGTCTTCTTTTCTTGCTTCTATAATTTATTCAGGCTTGATTGGGAGTGATAAAATCCACATTCCATGCTATATTTCCTCCTGACAATAGCTAGAAATCTCACTTTCTGAAATTACTAACGTGCTTTTTAAAAATATAACCCTGACTTTTGTTAACACAATATTTTTTTAAAAAACAGCCACTGAGAAAGACATACCGAGATATGGCAGAAATAGCACATGAATGGAATTTAATAAGTGGTACATATATTAAAGGAGGCAGGGCTAAGTTTTGAAATGAACAAATATGTTTGCAAGGCAAAAAAATCAGTGTCAGGTGAACAGGACATTAGCAGAGAGATCCCATTGGATGGTGAGGTCAAGTAAATATCTACAAAAGCGCCAATGTTCTTTATTTACATTTAACACAGTTAAAATATACACCTTTTATGTACAGCAAATATAAATATGAGTTGAGAGTCACAATTTACAAATTTGATAATTTTGTACTGTTATCAATAGTTGTGAGAATTTTTAATTCCCTTATACAAGAAACTCTATTTTCACAATATAATTTCTCATTTACCTTGACTGATACAATGTTCAGCTACAAAATATTGTTTTTATTTCTGTTTTAATGTTACATAAGCACCTGATGCATATATTTTTCAAAGCAGGTATATTTTAATGATAAATAAATCATACCCATGATGCAAATAGTTCTTTCAGTGAGCAAGGCATTCAAACAATGCTACATGTATTCAAGTTGAATTTCTATAGTCATTTTTTCCATTCATATAGCAGATTTCAGGGACAAAATTATTTCTTTTTTGTGCCAGGGTAAAACTTTCAATGCTCATCTACTGATAGACTCGGTAAATTATTTCAGAAAATTGGAAAATTTTGCACGGTTTTTCTAATGAAAATTCCAAGAATTAAATTTCAATAATACCACTAAATGGACATAAGAGTGCTACAACTCTAAAATAATTGTGGAAATGGTGTTTTCTCAGCCGTCTGCTTTCTTTACAGTACCACAGTTGGGCACCTTCCCCAGTCTGCACTTCCCACTCCACACAGCACTTAGGGCATGCACTGCATCTAAACTGTCACCTAATTAGAGAATCAGCCTGAGGTTGCTTAGTATGAATCAATTGCTTCTGCCTTTAAAGATACTGCTGCCCTGAAACTGAAATCAGATCCAGTGGCATGTGATGTGTTTTGGCAGTGGTTCCGGAGAAGGCTGTGTTGCCTTTGATCAGGTACAATAATGGTAAGTCTTTCAGCTTCAAAGGATGCATCAGGTTGAATTTATGGAAGGGTTAGGTTGGGGTATAAAAATTTACATGCAAGGGAAAGATCACACTGTCACCGAAAAGAAATCTATCATGTAACAGTAACCTCTGAATCACAAACTTGGTTTTCTGTAATCTGAGTTTATCCAGGGATGCCTGTATCTGAAATGGCTTTACATTTAGGTTTTTAATTTTATTTAGTCATTTCTACAGATAATTTTGAAAATCGGCCTTTAAAATATTGACTTGTAAAAAATTCTGAGGGCACCTTGAATTTTCTTTTATAAAACACATCAAAACTCTCAATTCCCTGTAAGAAAGCAATCATATGCTATACAAATTCCCGAATAGTATCTGATATATCAACTTCTATCTTAATTTGTCTCATAATATGTAGTACTCATCACGGGCAAAACACCTCTATGGAAATTTACATACTCAAGTTATGATGATTGTTTGATTTGTCCCTGTATCTATCTGGATTAGTTTATAGTTTAATTTTATCTTTCTGGCTTTTTGTATGTGTCCAGATGTGAAGAATATTCATGAGTTTTGCCCTTATGAAAGAAGAACTGAGTAAGACCATCAGGTATAATCCTGAGTGGAACCCTGGCTACTTTCTGAACTGTGTGGTGAACTATGAGGGACTTGTTGAGGCTCAGCAACACTGAAAGTCATTGTCACAATTTTTTCCTTTTACTGAATACTTTGAAATAGATTTATATCATTTTGCTGGAAGTTCTGAGAGATAAACTGTCATATGGAAAATTTATTCCACAATTCATGAATACCCACAGAACTTTCATTTCCTTAAGCAAGCTTTATAAATTTTGTCCAACCTACTCTTCGGTAGGCATTCATTCTGAGATCTAATGAGTGTTTAAATATAATTTGTCATTGTGGTTTCAAAGACAAGTTATAGTTAGAATATTTAGGAATCAACTAAGAACTTGAAAATATTTTCCCCAGGGATTTAACAATAATGATACATTAAAGTAATGATCTGTTTAGAAAGACCATGTGTTAAGTTTTTAATATTGCTATAAATCTATACATCTATATATATCCCTGTCTATCTATCTATCTATCTAAATATTATCCTGCTTGCAAACTCATGGTTTTTGGAGCAAAGCATGTTTTTAGTCACTTAAATCCAATAACAAAATTGGTTAAAGCAATAAACATGCCAGTTCCCCAAGCTCCAATATTCCCTTAGAAGCAACACAATGAGAGCAAGATAAGAAGTTATCCACATGCAGCAGAGTTTATGCTGTAGGCAAGAAACTCTTGACTATACGAATCTAGGAGATTATATAGGAGTGGGTCAGTTGACACCTACTCCCTTCCTGAAAGATGGAGAAAAACATTTTACTCCATAATAAATATTTCCCTTGGGAACTCAGAGGGGAAAAATCCTGAGTTCTTTCCCTTTGGAATATAAATTTGTGTTTCTAAGGGGAAGACTAAACTAAGGTCTCTACGATTTAGAACCCCTAGAATACATCTATGATCTTGTGTCTTGTCCCCTTTGAAATGTAAACACATGCCTCTAGAGAAGTAAATCTTGATCTAGAGTTCTCTATCTAATCAGCATCATTTAACTTCCATAGCTGTCTTTCATTCAGTTTCCAAGTTTCAGTAAAATTTCCATAGAAAATCCTAACTGCAGAAAGATAAAAAAAATTTTCTCTACAATTACACAATGTATCATTAGCTAATATAAATAGCACAACAGCATGGGAGAGAAAAAGCATGCTTTATCATTTGCTTCACAAAAGTAGCAAAATTTTGATATAAGAAAATGGCAAACCCCTGATAAAATAAAAACATATCAAATAAAACACATTCTTAATTATTTGTATAATTGCTTCAAAACCATTTGAGACAGTTGCACAAATAAAAGCTATTGTAATGTTTTACTTGGTTTTGCTTCATTCAAAGAATAAAGAACTCTTCTCCTAATTTTCAGATAATTTATAAAATTATTTTTGTAATTATTTTTTAAACGTTTTTTATTTTATGACAACATTAGAAGGACATATAGTCTCATAATTATAGTTTGGTTGTTTTAGTACATTCATTAATAGATAAAGTATTCTCTTCTCAAGAAGAGAATTTCCCTATGGAACAACAGAGGCACCAAGTATATCACTCTTTGAGGAGTCTTAAGTAGATAAAGGTCACGACATATATAACTCTGTATTGCAAAGCAATCTCTGTATAAATACAGTACTGACATTCCTCACTAAAGAAAATGTCTTTAAAAAATAAATTTTCTAAAGTTTAAAGACTATAGTTTAAAAAATAAATTTCAAAAATTTAAAGAATGTACTGAAACAGAAAGACAAGAAAAAACTCAGTTTGCATAACGTTAATACAATTTTTGTGTTTGTATCTGACATTACCCTGATAATTCAAATATATTGTACTCAAACATTTCATGAGATGCTTTTTTTTTGGTATAATAGCCAACCTTTAGGCAATAGAGCTATCACAATGGGATAAACAAAAAACAATGAATTGCATTTTTATTCTTCTATAAAAAATAGTAGAATAAGTTTCATATGGAGAGACAATTGTATTAAAACATTTCTTCGTACATCTAGTAAAGAATTTATATGCAAATTGTATAAGAATGAAAAATTAATCTTATACAATATTGCACAGGACAGTAACCAAACTTTAAATAGCATTATGTAGTTGCATTTTTATTGTAGCTGGTACTGATCTATACTCTTATTTTGCCTAAAGAAAAAAAATATACTCATGGGAAGATGCAGATCAATCTTATACTCTATAAATAAAGCAGATAAACTATACTAGAGATGATACACAAAGCTAAGTATAAATAACTATTTTTTCTTTTTACAATAATTTTTTAAAACTAATAATTGTAACCAAGTTAGAATTCTTACCATGCTTGTGAGGACCCTAATCTATCCACCTTGGTCTTGGTGAATGTATGAATTTCAGTATTCATGTATTTCTTGTCAGACCTGTACATTAGCATACTGAGGAGTCAGCTTCTCAATTTCCTGAATAGAATATTATTGTAAATGTTAGCAAGCTAACTTGACTGCCTTTTTATGTTTTTAATAGGTTAGCTTGAATAGCTCCATAATGTCAATAGTCATTTAGAAAATGATGTTGTTTGGAGAGAATGGTGATCTCCCTTTCCCTACTGACATCTTCAGGCCAGACTTCCACAGCCAAAGTGATGAGGAGCTATGAGGCGATTGAACAATAAATGTGAAGTCGGCCTCCTCACTTTTACTCAGAATTGGACTAACTCCATCAAACAGATTGGGCAAACACCCACTAAAGCCAAAACCTGAGGCAATGATTCCAAAGAAAAGAGGGTATTATAAAATTCTGTACATGTACTTCAAGCCACGGGCCAGAGGGAGAATTACATAATGGTTTATGTGATGATATACCCTCTTTTATGTGTATACATAATTGCCTCAGTTGTCTCCTCATTTCATCTGTTCACAAAAAAAAAAAAAAAAAGTACACAATTTTCTACTTTTTTCAGAATGGTCATCCAAATCCAAGTTAAACAGGAAATGTTCCGCATAATAAACCAGCACAATGTCAGTAGGTAATATAAACCCCCAATCATGACACAGTCTAAATTTGCCTAATGATCAAGCCTTACCCTAATCTTTGCATGTTAAAAATATTATCATTCTGTCTTCATATGTTGTAACCTCCGAGCAACTTCTGAGTGATTTCAGTTTTACTCTGTTCTTTACCTTTTAGAATTAACTACATAATTTCTTATATATTATTGCCCTTATATTTGCTCTTCAATGGAAATCTACACACTGTCTTTAGCACACTCCCAGATTACCTGATTCTGATTTTTATGGGAACTATTTTGTAATTCTGTAAGTCATCAATAACTGATAGAAATGCAAAATAATTCTTGTTTATAGATATGCAGATGATTTCTGTCCTGTGGAGGGATACCCTGTGGACAAAATTTTTTCCTCCAAATTAAATATAAACTTTAAAGTGAGATTGCCTTTACATCTTTGTGAGTCATGATTTTATCCTTTTTTATTTTTTTTAAATATCTTTCTATTCACATTGTTTCCATCATAGCTGGATGCCCTCTGCCCTGTGGTCCCAAGTTTAGGCAGCTAAATTCAATAATACTGCCACAGGTAAAATGAAAGGACATTCAGTATCCAATTCAACATTTCATTACCTCTTATGGTCTTGAACTCTTTTATGTTAGGCTAGACAGCATTATAAAATTTTATTAATTGTCTATTATAGTCTGGTTATTGAGTTATCCAAGGGGAACAATATGCTGATAGCTTAAGGTAAAGAAATGATGTGAACAAATTCAAGAAGTTAAGAATGCATAGAGCAACAGTAAACATGTCAGATTAACTGGAATTCTGACTAAATAAATCAGGGGAGAATCAGGAAAGTATAATGTGAAAAAAATTCCAGGAAAAAAGTTCTGAGGAGGAAGGCATGAGCATGTTTTCTCGTTGTATTTAACACTTGACCTTAAAAATTCCCATTATTTTTGTATTTGAATAATAAGTATGGTGGCAATGGGAAAAAAACTCTGTGTCCTGGTGGTAACTTCAGTTTCTCTATACAGTAGCCCCTGTTCATCCATGGGGGACATATTTCAAGACCCCCACTGGAATCCTGAAACCAGGGATAGTACTGAACTCTATACAGATGCCTCTCAACTTACTGTGAGGTTATTCCCTGAACAACCTGACATAAACTGAAAATGTCATCAATTGAAAATGCATTTAATACCTTGGAGAATCCATTGCAAATTCAAAATTTGTAAGTTGAACCATTGCAATTCGGGGACCATCTCTATAGACTATGTTTTCTCCATCTGATAGTCAAGACAAATACCGAATGAGTAATGGGCAGGTAGCATAGACAACGTGGATATGCTAGACAGAGGGACCATTCTTATCCAGGTACAGATGGAGCAGAACAGCAAGAGATTTCATCATGCTACTCAAACCTTGCACAACGTAAAACTTATGAGTCGTTTAATTCTGGAATTTCCATTTAATGTTTTCAGACTGCAGTGGGCTGTGGGTAATTGATATTGTGGAAATCAAAACCACTAATAAACGGGAACTACTGTACTTTTCTTTCATATGTAAGAATACTTTAACTAAATTAATTACAGTAGGAGATGATGTGCTTTTGGCTTCTCAGATATTCTTTTAACTGTAGCATTATAATGAAATACATGTATATTTAATTAATATATAAAATGAAATAATTTTGACAATATTTGGTTAGGAGAATCAGGAACAAATGACTAATTGTGTCAATGTACTGATATATTTTCTACATGTTATTAGATTTCTTAAGTAATAATTATTCTGTATGCTATTGTCTTTGGTAGCACATATTTCTTAATTGTCCTAACTGTACTCTCTGTAACATATAGTAAGTCTTTACAGTGTGGTGCAAGGATGTGAAACGCTGCTCTCAGATAACAAATGAAATTCCTCACTGGCAAAAGCACAGACTTCAGCATACTATAGTGTGCGCCTTCTCGTTCGTGTACGTGCTCTCTCTCTCTCTCTCTCTCTCTCTCTCTCTCTCTCTCTCTCTCTCTCTCTCTCTAATGGACTCTGCTGTGGGGCTACTGCTCAGAGTAGAAGAAGCCAAAATTGCTGCTTCTTCCTTTGGCTCACATATCTTGGAAAAAATGGAGAACCCTACAGAGCTCAAAGGAAGAGTTCTAACAAGGTTGTGCAATTTTCTCATTTTTAGTTTTCTTTCCCTTTGTTATGGACCTTTCAAGACTAAGATTTGTCGTCAACTTTAAGTTTAAGGAGAAAAAAATTTCAAAGAAAGGCAAAACACATGTGAAATGATAAATGTTATGTTTATGTCTTGTTAGTGAGCTCCTTGAAAGTGCTTGCAGCTTTGAGGTGGAGTGAAGAATATTGGGTAAATAATACTCCCCGCAGAGTGGAAGTTGTGCATAGAGAGAAATCACGCAGAGAAGCTTAGAAAGCCCACATCACAAGAAATGCTTATCAGCAGGGAAGTCTCCCTCTGAACTTACACATAGGTCAGAATGACATAAAATGCTTCTTTATTGATAATGACAGAAGTTTAAATAACTTTCAGGTGATGTCTATACACAAACTATAAATTGAATCATAATTCAAAGCTTCAATTCTATCCAGTAATCCTACTTACAGAGAACACTTCTTACGTGATAAATCAAAATGGAATACAGAGTTGACACAGCTTTCTGGTGAAATATTGGATTTTTCTCAGTGTACTACTGTGAATAAAGAGGTTTACAAAAAAACAAAACTGGATTTGGCGAAAACTATAAATTCAACAAATATGTGCTACATACCTACTATGTGTAGGCATGATTCTAGGTTCTGGAAATACAATAAGAACAGACATGATGTCTCTTCTTATTCAGTTACACTCTAAGGGAGAAGGCAGGCTACAAATATGTAAACATATAAGTAAATGTATCAATGTCATGAAGATAATGTATTTTAAAAGAGCAATAAATGTTATGAAATAAATGAGATGGAGGTAGTTATAGCCAATAAGGGATTATAACAGTTGAGGAGCAGAGACTAGTTTGGCTAGGATGGCCAGACAACTCTCACCGAATAGGTGATATTTAAAGAAATCCTGATGATAACAAGGATATAAGTGTGTCAAGATCCAGGGCAGGAGCATTCAGGCAGAGGGAACAAGATACGCAAAGATTTTAAGAAGAAAATGAGTGTGTATGTTTTGGAGATGGAGAAAAATAAAAGTCCAGGGTGACTCGAACATAATGAATATTGAGGAAGAAAGAAATAGAAGACGAAGACAAGGAGTTGATTTTTTTTTTTTTTAGCTGAAGGTCCAAGTTACCAAACATGCACATGAAATTCAGGAAAGAGGTCCAAAATGTGAAATCTTGCATTAACAAATCTCTTTACCTCCTCCAAAAATCATACCTAGTTAAAACTAGTAGACAGACCTTCAAAATTTGTTTTGAAAGTAACAGAGCCTACTTTGAATGTCACATCACTACACAGACACAGGTAAGATTAAGTGATGATAGGGAAAATACAGAATGATTTTAATGGTAGACAAATTAGTAGCATCACTTGAAGAAGCAGAAGTTTTCACCCCGAGAGAAGAAATTTGGGTAAGTGGTGTAAGAGCCATCTATCAGAGCACTGACCTCTGGGGTATAGTGTGATTGGTGTGTTCACAGACACAATAATGTTTGGAAGAAACTACTTTCAAGGGAGCAGAAGGAAACTTGAAAGAGAAAGACATTATTTAGAGGATTGGTGGTGGAAACAAAAATACAAGTCAGAGAATGTAGCATAATGGTTCCATCATGGAATCAGAAGAGTCACCAAAACTGATCACTCATAAATGTTGCCATGTATTAAAGAAACTTCATTTAACTTTAACAATAAGAAAGTGTACCTTGAATGCTAACCTCTACTTAGACATATTTGTAATTGCTGGTCCATAAAAAAATTAGAACAAATTAAAATGAATGGGAAAAGGCAGGTGCCATTCATAAAACTTTACTGTAAGAATAAAGCAGAATGAGATAGTCAATACTAATTAGCTAATAAAAACACCACCGAAAAATACACCTACAAAGGGGAGAATATTTATAACATAATATTTAAAAATAAATTAAATATCATTAAATAAGTAATGAAAAATATGACAAGTCAGAAATTCAAAAACTTAGAATATAAAAAAGACAAGAGTTATAAAATAAGAATTGACAGTATTCAGGAAAAAAATTAAATAAGGAGTCAATTTTATTGCAAAGAAGAAAACTAAATCAAAATATACCAAGGGAATCATTTTTAATTAGGCATAGAGAACCATTTTAGGTAATGACAATCTCAATTGCAGTGTTATGATAGTTATATGACTAAATACAATTGCCAAAACTTTTTAAAAGAACATACTTAAATTGAATAAATGTATTACTTATAAATATTTGTCAACAAAGAAAAACAATGACTTTCACTTTTAAGTAGGATATGGGGTAGGACATGGTAGATTCCACAAAAATTATTAATAATAAATATATGTATACTTATATACTAAGTATGTAATTATATGTATGCACAGAAAATTCCAGAAGGGAAATGCAGAGTGGTAGGAAGGTGACAGAAATTATAATGAAAGCGAAATTTCCAGAATGAAATAAAAGTTTAGAAAATTAATAATTTTCAAACAAGGTAGATTTGAACAAAAAAAGAAACAGAATTCTAAACTTAGCACTTCAAGTAATTTCTTAACAATGAAGAGAAATAAACACTGTTACGATAGCCAAAGAAGAAACATAGATTATCTACAATGAAACCAAGGACGCTTTAGCTAATTATGGAATTTTGGCTTGGTAGTTACTTTCTCTCTACATATTTAAGATACTATTACCTATTCTAGCTTCCATTGCTCCTCCTGAGACCTCCAATATCAATCTGTTGGTCCTTTTTAATCTTTTCTGTCCTCATCTATGGCAGAATCTGTTCCTAATATTGTCAGAATCTGTTCCTAAGATTTTCTTTATGGTATTTAATGTGTTTTCATGTCATTCTGCTTGGGATTTTCTAAAAATCTCAGCTATTTGTAAAAAATAATTACCTCTGCCATAATCTATATCTCTTTTTCTTTGACTGTGACTAAACATGCAGTAGACCTTTTCCTGCATTTTCTGAGTTTACTATATCCTTTTCTGTATTTACAATACTTTCATCTTCCAAATATTTTCTTCTAAAATATCTTCAAAAACACTGATTCCATATTAACTTATGTCTAATATGCTGCTAAAATGTTGAGATCTAATTTCACTCATTGAACTATTAAGATTAGAATTTCTACTGGCATTCTTCTAAAAAGTTTTAAATTTTGGCTTTTGTATCTACGAACATATTAATCATAATTCTTTCACAATCTGTGTATGTTAATCTACTACAGCACAAGTCCATTTCTTGTGTTTCTTAATAATCTTTTCTTTTATTCTAGTGTGCCTAAAAATTTTTGATTGTGTTTTACATATTAAAGTTGAAAATAAAATATTTATGGAATAAATTTCAGGGTAAAACATGTTATTTTTTTCCAGAAGGTACCTGCATTTGTTTTTGGATGGCACTTGTCAGGACACTGTCACCCTAACCCAATGGTAGATCTTGAGATTTTCTAGGCAGTGACAATGACCTCAAGCAGTACTGAAGTCCCTGCAAGGACTGATTTACTTCTGATTTGTACTTACAGCTCTCAGAATCCCCAGCATTCATTCCTTTTGCCCTGTAAGGCTGCCAAATCCCTCTTCTATCCATTAGCCTATTCTGGGATACCCAAATGCCCCCCTTGATAAAGGATGCCCTCATTACTGGTCTTACCTCTCCAAAATTCTTTCTTCTTCTAAATTGTGGCCAGTAATATTTTACTATTTTGTTAACTATTTTATGATTAGGAAGATTTTTAAAAAATATTTTGTTTGGAAAATACCCAGTAGTGGGGTTGTTGGTTCAAAAGGTAGGTCAATTTTTGGTTCTTTGAGCAAAAAAAACACTTGCACTTGAATGTTTATTGCAGCACAATCGTGAAGACGTGGAATCAGCCAAAGTGCCCATCAGTTCATGATGGATTAATGAAATGTGGTATATGTATATTATGAAGTACTATTCAGTCACAAAAAATGAATTAATACTTATTGCAGCAATCTGGATGGAACTGGAGACCATTCTCCTAAGTGATGTATCACAAGAATGGAAAAACAAACACCACATGTACTTACTGTTATTATAAATTGGAACTAATCCATCAGCACTCATGTGCACAGATGGAAGTAAAACTCAGTGGAAATCAAGCAGGTAGGAGGGGGCAGGAGGGGATGGGTGAAATCATACCTAGCAGGTTCAGTGTACACTATCTGGGTGATGGGCACACTAACAACATTGACTCAAGCAGTACAAAAGCAATCCATGTAACCAAAACATTTGTACCCCTGTAATGTGCTTGAATAAATAAATAAATCAGCTTTTTAAGTTGATTTCAGTGGCATATACTTCTTTTTTTTTTTTTTTTTTTTTTTTAGACAGAGTCTCACTCTGTTGCCTGGACTAGAGTGCCGTGGCGTCAGCTTAGCTCACAGCAACCTCAAACTCCTGGGCTCAAGCAATCCTTCTGCCTCAGCCTCCCAAGTAGCTGGGACTATAGGCATGCGCCACCATGCCCGGCTAATTT